>WYDI02025760.1:0-90481 GCA_009867235.2 Psittacus erithacus | reverse complement strand
TGAGGACACCAGAACTGCACACAGTACTCCAAGTGAGGTCTCACAAGAGCAGAGTAGAGGGGCAGGATCACCTCCTTGTGATCCTTTGTGGGAGGAAAGAAGATGAGCCAGGTGATCCCTAGCCCCTTGAAGGGCCAGGATCTCTTTACTGCCCCAAATGGAGGTTTCTAAATCACATTAGCTCCACACGTCATTACTCCCAGGTGGTGCCAAGTGACCTGTTATAGCAGGAATAATTACCCAAGATTTCCAGAGCGAGGAGGTTTGACCCAACACCAGAGGTGAAGTGCTTCCTCTTCAGTAATTAATCCATCCTGCTCCCACCCCTGGCTAACACCGCATGATTATTTTGCAATCTGGTTCCTTCAAACAAGTATCTCTGCAGGTCAGCAGTTCTCATCGGCATCATTTATCCCTGGAAAGCAGTGCTGGAGTTTATCATATTGCCATTCACAGCCAAGAGCTGCTTCCCTGGAGGAGAAGAGAAGAGAGGAGACGAGAGAGGCAGGCTGCCAGCCCGCTCCCCCCCCTGCTTCTGCCCAGGGCTGGAGCCGAGCAGGGCAAGCCATCCTGCCTTTGTGCTGGGACTTGCCCCTTCTGATCCCAGTGGGAAATTACAGCCTCTCTCAGCTCCCCTGTCTGGAGGTGTCGGGTGCCTGGCTGCATATCCTGTGGCGGTGATGAGGGACTTGAGGCTATTTATATTTTTGTCTGAGGCAGAAACAAAGTGAAGCCCCAGCTCTGGATGGAGTGAGCCAGAGCTGCAGCTGGTAGAATTGAGAAACATTCCCCTTGCTGGCTCTAGCCCTGCTTTCTGAGAGCCTCCTGCAAGTGAGCAGCCAAGGCCACCAAGCCCTCACTGTCCTCCCGTCACCATCCTCAGCTCAGATCTGCCTGAGCATACCAAACCCCCCTTCTGAGGTTGCGCAACTATTTCCATTAGAAGCCATAATTAAGGTCAAAAACTATTTCTATTATAACCCTGCTTTACTCACTTAGAGCTTCTTGAAAAAATTCTCCTTTTGCTCTAATTTTTTCCATCCCTGAGCCCAGAGGCAAATTGGGAGTTAATGTTTAAATTAAGCCTATTGAGAAGCATCTGAGAGACATGAGAAGCACACTGTCCTGCTCCTGCCATCACTCCTGAAACAGCCTGCATCCCCAAACGAGCACCACGTCTCGCTCTGGAGTGAGGGCTATGCTAGATCTGAGAGGAGGAGAGAGCTGATTAATATTAAGCTGATTAATATGGGACCATTGTTTAGAGATACCCCATGGAGTATTTATATTAATTCCACACTAGCACCGTGCTGTGACCCCGCACACCATGCCCCGTGCAGATATTAGTGCAGCATGGATATTAAAACCATTTCAAAATAATGAAAACTTAGCCACAGCCAAGATCAGAGCAGCAGCAGCTCACAGACCAAGTCCGCTGGCCACGCAGTGAGCTGATGTCTTTGCTCAGCCTGGTTAACCGTCCACAGCCAAAAGATGAACCAGCAAAGAAACAATTTGGCCTCTAAGCAGCCATTAGTGTTTTGATCTGGCAAATCACTTGCTGTGGGTCCTTCAGTGCTGTGGTACAGGAGAAGAGTTGTAGGAAGGTTACTGTCACCAGGAGCAGGTATTTGGGGAGATCCTATCGCATCTGCTCTCTTCAGGGACACGGGGGTTGCTGCAATTAGTGTAATTTCCTTTAGGAATCTAAGAAAACACCAGTTCTCCAAATCTGCTGTTAAATTCCTACGCTTCCAGAAAGGCAGGTTAGCAGCAGCCAGCCGGCACCTCCAAACCACCTCTGCTAGCAGACAGAATTTGTGACTCATTAAAGCAACAAATATGAACAAGATCAATATCAACATCGTGAACAACTCCAGGTACTATTGGCACAGAGAAAATCTTCTGATCCAAGATGTGGCAGGGGAAAAACATGCTCTGGGGCAAGACCCTGTAGGTATTCTGCTGGTACTAGGCAGAGGGGCGTAAAGGTGTAAGGGTGCTTTTTGGAGGAGGTCTCTATTCCGAGGGTAGTTTCTCCTTGAAGAGAGGCTGCTCAGGGTTGTCAGGTTGTGTGCAGGGACCAGGAGCCGGGCAGGCTGGTCTTGTGTGCATTAATCGCCTCCGTCTGCTCACCATACTGGCTGCCGTGGCCGGCCCCGGCGGGGAGAGGAATGCTTTTGTTAGCCCAGCACGCTTGGCAGCCGGGAGGGATCGCTGGAAAGCAAAGCGGGCACTTAACGATCCTCGTCCTTCCATCATAATGAAAGCGAGACCCAGAAATCAAAGCTATTATCTGCCTGCCCACACGACAGGCAAGTTGCTGCCCGCGGTTGCTGCCAAGCTGGGGCCTGAGCCGGCCCATGGGCTTTCTGCCCGGGAATGGCTGTGGACATGGGCCAGCGCTGCTGGCGAGTCTCTGGCCCCCTGCACCAGCTGGTTTAATTTACAGGTAACCTGTCTCTGGTGTGGGAGAGTGGCTGCAGGGTGGAGAGAGACCTCCGGGTGTCAGACATCAACAGTGACAAGTCCCCTTTTCCTCCCAGGTCTTTGGATGCTGGGTCACCTTCAGCCAGGAGAAAAGACACAGGTTTTCTCAGTGGTTCCCAAAATAAGAAGCGTAAGCCTAGCCACTCACATGCTGCCTCTTCACCCCTCCGTGGTGGGAAGATAGGGTGAGCACAGGGGATGTGGCTGAGCCTTTACCTGCTGTGGATTGGTAGCAGCAGTCCAGTAGCTCAAGGGCACCCTAGCAGCAAGTTTTCACCCAAGCTGCCCTAGAAGTTTCATGCACAAGTATAAGGAGAGGAGAAAGCAGCACATACCCTGCACCCAACATCCCAGGCCATCCCAGGGGCATCAGCACAGGGTCCCCCTCCCCACCATGCCAGGCCAGCTCCTCTGCAGAGAAAAACAAACTCTGTGAGACCTTTTTTGTTGGATCAACGTCTATGGCCACGTTGAGGGGAACAGCCAAGCTGGGGACAGAGGGGTGAAAGGGCAATGACTGATTCACAAACCACCCAGTCACCAGAACAAAATTCCCCTTCTAACAAGGCATGGAGCAAACAAATTATCTTTGTTGTTAGGAAATCTGTAAGCACTTATCATTATAACTACCATCTGTGGTTTTGCCATTCAGGTAAAGTAGCAGCAGCAGCAGCTCTGATACGGGTTAGGCTCAGCCCCGTGAGCTGCTAATCAAAACCAACCCGTTTGCCTTCAGGTTGAAGATGATGTCAAACTTGATTGAACGTCCACCTTTGATGGCTTTACCTGAGACCTAACAACATCTGTGTCCTACTCACAGTAGCTCTGAAAGATGAACGAAGCTGCTTGCCATCCGTGCCCAGAAAGGGAGCAGTGAGCTACAACCAAGACATCACAACCTCAGGAATCAATAAAACACAATTAAAAAAAAGAGCGTAAACAACAGAGACCAAAGCCCAAAGAGCCGGGCAGAAGATTTATATGCAGCTTAGTTCAAATTTCTGTAATCTATTTAAATTAATAGCCACGTCCCATGCTAAATTGCTTCCAGAGACCAAGAGCTTCCAGGTTATTTCATTCTTTGCAAGGGAAGTGCAGAGGAGGACCTTGCCATAGGCTCAGCAACATGGTGCCACTCATCCTTTGAGGGCTAAAGCCTGGGTGTGCAAGGAGCCTGCACAGGGCAGAGAGCTGGATGGGTCCCTCTTAGCTGCTGCCCAGCACCTCCTGGCAGAGAAATGCGCTGGGAAGCAGGTTTGGGGTTGCTGTACTTCGCTGTTTGCTGTGTTCTGTTGAAGTGGGGATGGGAACATCCTCCCACATCCAGACCCCATATGTGCCATGCCTAGCTGAGTGCAGTGGCCAATGGCATGAGGGAGCCTGATCAGGCTCTCCTCTCAGTGCCAACCCCTCCAACGTTATCCGGGCTTGCCCAACATTTTTCCATTTTAAGATTTTCCCTCAATTCCTTATAACTGTGCCAGCATTTAGCTCGAGTTTTCAAAATTAAGAAAATCCCCCCGAGCTGGGGGCACAGCCTGGGCCAGGAAGATTTCAGCCAACATGCCGAAAGAGGTCCTGGAAAACAAAGATGGCCAAACTGAGAAATTCTTGCAGCCGCTTCAAGGAGAAGCTTGAATGCCTCCGCACTTGTGGTGGATAGCTGAATGTCCCCGGGGTGCTGCAGCAATTTTCCCAGTGATAATTCTTCCAAGTTGTGCAATATCTTAAGCTTCTGAAACTCCTGGGTTGCCCGTGCCAAGCAAGGAGCTTGCGTTTGCTGACTGGCAACTCTGCGGATTTATCCAAGCCCTAAACTGGGGACGCAGGAGGGAGCTGAGCTTTCTCTGTGCTTGCACCATGCAGCAGCCGAGGGGTCTTGCATTGCCTCATGCAAACTCTCCTGTCCCATGCAGGTAGAAAAAGGAGAGGAAAATTGACAGGTGCAAAGGGAAAGGGAAAAACATGCTGAAGTTGGGCCTGGGGAGGGCTTGGACTCAGCAGGGAAAGCAGGCAGGAGCAGAAGGGGGTGCTGCAGAAGTGCTTGGGCTGGATCATGGGATCCTCAGCCTCCTGTGGCTAGAAGGCAAGGCCATTTGTCAAACTACACCTCTGATTTGTGCTAGAAAGAAATATTTAACTCCCTGTGGGTGAAATGCCTGATGTCAGGTGTACAACTTGCATGAAATGGAGTAACATCAGACTACCAAGATCAAAAACTGCACCCAACTTTCACCCTGTGCCTGTAAGCTCTCAGGAAGGATGATGCTCACAAAAGAAACAATTTAGAAAGACAGGAGTCTTCTCCTCCCTCTCTCTATCACATGCTTGCTATCTCCATGTAAAACCCCACCTGAGCAAGGTTTGATTTTAACTCATTCTCTCTCTACCACATTCCACTGCTGGCAGAAACCAAACCCTGGGAATGAGAGCCCCAAAAGCTGAAAGGAGGAAAATCTCCTGGAAACCATTACACAACCCAGCACTGTTGCGACATGTCTGAAGCATAATAAACAAGGTGCTCGGCATACCAGCAATACCATTGCTCTGCCCTGCGTCACTGCCACCCACTTGCAGGCGACTTTTCTTGTCTGTCCCCAAACCTCTTCTGAGCCTCAAGAGCCAGTCTGAAATCCTGCTCCAGTGTTATCCTGGCCACCCGGCCCCAAAGAACCACCGTCCTCAGAGGGAAGTAACAGCCCTGGGAAAATGGTGTTGCGTGGATTTGTGTTAAAGCACAACTGGCTCAGCTGGGTGAGACGTCTGCTGAGGTTTCACTGATATAATTTCTGTCTCCAAGCATGGTAACCACTTTTATTGCAAATGGTAAAAGACCTTTCCCTGTCCCTTGCCTTGTTCGGGGAGCACAGAGCCACGCACTGCACCTGCAAAAATCCTGTGTCCTACAGCATCCCTCTCCCTATGGCCTGGGAGCCAGCGCCAAGAGCACAAACCAACTTTTCACTGAGGACAGAGAGGTTACCCCCTGCCAGCACAGCTGCTCTATATAAACCATGCCCCACAGATTATCATCTGAGGGTAATATTTTAACCACAAACTATTATTAGTTATCCTTTATAGAGGCAGGCCGGTGCAGGAGGCACTGAGTAATGACTGTGTAAGTTATGGCTGGGGGGGTCAAGGTGCTCAGTGGCACCAAGAAATGTTATTACCCTTCACTTCTGCGTCACCTGGAGATCTTCTCCAGAGAACTGCCCTGGCTGCCTCTTGCTCCCCCCAGCCTTTTAACAAGCCTTTCTGCTAGGCACAGGTTCCCTCCAGCCCCAGTTATTCGCCATCTCCAGTGGACATCAGCACAGCGCTAATCACAGCTGCCCCCCAGGAAGGGTCAGCTCCCCATGTCCCCGAAGGAATAGGCAGCTCACAGGCAGTTGCCTGGCAGCTTTGCAGTCCTCGTTCAGGCACAAATGTTCATCCTCATCCCTGGGGATGGGGGATGCTGCGAATGTCCCAGACTGAATGTGCACTGGGAAGGGTGGCCACTGGCCCTCATGCCAGGCTGGAAGGGGAAAGCAGGTTCTGGTCACCTCAGCTGAGGCAAAGTGGGGTAAGCAGATGCTTCGACACCCTGGCCCATTGCTGTTACTTATTCACTGGGGGAAGGGAGGTTTTGGGTTCGGACTGCCAGCCCCATGCTGGTCAGCATTGCACTCCCTCTTCCAGACCCCCAGACACTGCCAAGTTTGTTCCTGGAAATATTTGTAAAATGTAGGCAACTCTTTCAATAACTCCCACATGACACACTTTAAAAAAAAACCCAAAACTGAAAAAACTCAACAAACCCAGCAGTGTCAACATTTCCTTCAAACTAGTATCATATTAATGCTGAGCAGCAGTGAGTAATAGAGGAAGGTACATTTACAGCAGACACACAAAGTGAAGCATCAAAGCCTCCCGTGTTTCAGTTTCAGCTCTGCCACAGACTTGTCTGCGCTGGAAGAGATGTTTGTGCTTACATCTCCACAGCATTGTGCCTCAGTTTCCCCAACCAAAACAGGAGCAGAAAAGAGGCTGGGAAGCATGTCCATACCCACCAAGACCTGGAGGAGAAGAGGTATGTGAGAAAAAAACATATTATTGATGATCTATCCCGTGATGTTTGCAAGCCCAAGCAAGTGCTTCACTGGTAGCAAAGTGCCTGTGAGAGCCAGTCCTGCCATGCACAGGGCCTGTGCTCAGTCAGGGTCTAGTGCTTTGTGGGGGGACACCAGAAGCTGCAGAAAGCTGTTTCGAGGAATAATTCCTAGTGTCTGTGCCTGGCCAGGCAATGAGCAGGAGGAGCTATTTGTCTCATTTATCAGCCTGAAGAAATAGCATGAGCAGCAGGGTCCCATTCACGGCTTCCCCAGCCTCATTACTGCTGTTTCTCCTGCAGCAGCCCCATGAGAATCAGCTCTGCCCGGTGCTCACCAACACACACAGCACCCCTCCCTGCCCCGGAGGAGCTGGGCACAGGGGGAAGATGACACTCCTCAGCCGAGTCACCCTGAGGGGCTTGGCCCTTTTCACTGAGCAGTCTGGGATAAGGTACCATGCCCAAACAAGGCTCTCCAGATAGCAACCAGAAAAAGGCTTATATGGTCTGAAAGACACTCTCCATGCCAGACAGCATCTCTACTCAGCTCAGCCTCTGATGCTGGGTGTCAAAAATCCCACAGTGCAAACACTGCTATTCCCTTTCTCTCCAGCCTGAGTCTTTTCGCACCACACAGCTCCTTCCATGCTGGCAAGAGCCGCTTCATTCCTGCCACAGTTTAAGTGCAGCCAGCAGGTCCAGGATGGAGCAAGATGGACTCGCATCCTCCACAGAACTGGTCATCCAGCGTTTACAGAGTTATGACCATACAGATCCAGGACAGCTGAGTTGCAGCCTGCCATGGTGGCTTTCACGGGCACAGGGAGCATCTACTGTGAGTAACACGAGCACTGTGCTGGGTTCCCAGACCCCAAGATTTGCATGATGACAATTTGCGTACAGAAGTGCTAATACCTTGATATTTCCAATAGTTTGGTACTGCAAAGCAAACACATCTGATGTGGAATTATTAATATGTAATAAATGCAACCCCACCACAATGCTTTGACTGCTGCTGTTTTTCAGAACAGAATGACTTCACTGAACAGATTTTAAACCCAAAGAAGCTTTTTCCTGGCAGCTGCCAGAAACCAGGGGTTTAGGGGGTTTCACTAGCTTGCAATACTTCAGCAGTGCCTTTGTCAAGGAGCTACCCACATTCAAACCTCTACAAAGGCACCAGCAAGTCCTGCAGGGCATGACTGGCATGGCAGCAGCATGGTGGGGACATACAGGCGTGCAAGATGGGTCAAGGAGTTTCACTCCAGAGCCTTCTGGGTGGGCTAGTGGCCTTGCAAAAAGGGGTCCTGCAGCCCTAACCCAAATGGGTGGCACAATCCATCCACCTGGGGATCTGGGGGGGATTGTGCTTGGGATGTTGCTGCAAGGTCAGATTTTTATTCCTTGGTTGCTTATTTTCTATTCCAGAGACCTGGTTTTAGTCTGCAGGCTGACACTGGTTTTCAGCGCAGACATCAGGCAGCACAGCTCTTCCCGCATCAGCTCACACCTGCTTCGCAAAGCTGCTCTCCATCCAACACACACAGCCTGTTTGCAAGCTATGCATATGTTTGCGTAACCTCGGGTTTTTTTGGCCGGAAACCAGGCTTTTGGGAGGATTCCTCAGGCTTTCAAAACCCATCATGGTGCTGGGGCCGTGAGTACGTGTGCTTTAACCACACAACGTGACGGGCAGGGGAAAGGAGCGACAGTCATGGGAGGGAAAGATGAGTCCATCCAAGCTTCAAAAGCAGACTTTTTGGGGTCACACCTTGCTTTTTTCCCCCTCCCCAGAGATACTTTCTTTCAAATATCATAAAACGGTATTGGATATTCCTTCAAAGGTGCCAGGGAGATCGAGCAGAGGAAAAGCCAGCCTGCACTGTGGCTCTGCAGATAACTGATTGCTTTGCTCATTTTGGTCTGACCCAGAACAAATATGTTTCATTTTTCCAATGAGCTGGTAAAAATAATAAATAAATACAGTCCTCTTATTTCTCGTTTACTTAGAGCTTGGTTGGTTTGGCTTTTTAATTTGTTTTTCTCTTTATTTTATTCCCTTTTTAATGCAGAGCAATTTCAGAGCAAAAGGCTAAAATAGTGACTTGAGAAATCACTTTTGAGGGTTTTCCTTTTCTTGTCAATACGATTTGTTCCGCTCAGCCTGACTTCACAAACCATTTCAGTCACCTTGAAACACCTTTTTTGGCCATTCCACTGCTCACCACAGTCATCCTGCCCAACTGTGGTCTCCAGCGCACCCCAGCCAGGATGCGGAGGCACCTTAGCACCTCCTGCACAGGATGCAGCCAGCAGCGCTGTGCTCTCCTCGCCTCTGCGCCAGGATTGCGCTGGCTGCTCAGCTCGATGCTGTCTCTCCAGTGAAAGACGCTTCAGACTAAAGCTGAGATGTGGTTTGCCAAAATATTTGACAACACGAAGTGCTGCTTGGCCAGGCTCCAGGAGCCCCATTTGAAAAGTGAAATTCGGCATGCTCTATCCCTGGGAGCTGTTCCCACGCAGCCAGGGAGGGTGATGGCAGCGCCCAGGGATGGGGATGGGACAGAGGGCCCATCATCTCCTCATTTCGCTTCTGGTGGAGGATGAGCATCCCTGGAACTGTGGGAGGCAAGCCACATCTTTCCTGTGCAAACAATAGGGTCAGGGTGCTCCTAGCACCCAAGCATTCTCTGGCAGAGCAACCAGAACTTGCCCAAGACAGGGCATGACTCCAGGGCAGCCTGCCCTCCTCCAGCACAGCTCCCAGCTGCAAACCCACCCTGATATGGCTACTGCCCTCTGCCAGGTCCCGTCAGTTCCAGCACAGTCTGCAGCTGAGGTGCTGGGCTGGGTGAATGAGCCCTTGTCAGATGCCAACATTTTCCCTCCATTCGCAGGTGGCTTGGGAGAGCTGTGCCAGGCTGTCAAACGGTCCTGGCGCTGCACTGTTTGCTGGTCCCTGTCTGGGAGCTGTGCACCATATGCCCTCCTCACCACGGCTTTCATGAGACACCTGCCTGCCAAAAGTGATGGCTCACATGAGGAGCAGAGCATAGCAGGCCTCAAGGCTGCCATGGGTTTGGAAAACCCCCTCATGTTGCTAAGAAAGGTAAAAGCAGCTCAAAGCTGCTGTGGCAGCAAGGCAGGATGAAGGCCAGGACACAGCCATGCTGCATCTTCCATTTGTAACTCGGTCAGGATTTAATGCCGGGTAAATCTGTCGCATGGACTTCATCTTTCTCCCTGTACTGTGAAGTGCTGAGCACACATCAGGGTGCTGTAAAACTAGCTCATACTAAAAAATAAGGTCTTCCAGGATAGAAGACTAACATGCTATCCTCAGCACAGGGAAAGGTGTGATACAGGTAATCAGGATATTGGGGAGGCATCCCTGCCATACTTGCACATTCTTCTCCCGCCCTCACTGTGTAAGGTTTTTGAACAACTTGGGCTCTTGCCCACCTCCGTTCAGGCTGTTATCCCTCCATCAGAGTCCTTATGGGATGCCCAGAGCAGCATGGAGAAATGCTGCCCACTTCCCTCCCACTTCCCAAGCCCCAGCCTCTGTTCTCAGGGTGGCCAGGGTTTGTTTATCTGCAACCCAAATGATCCAGCCTTCATTTGCATCACTTCGCCTTTGCGCCAGGAAGAGAACAACAAAATTAAAGAGCAAAGCACTGCAGTAAATACAAATACAAAAACGGCGAGCAGCATCCCTGGCAGCAGTAACACATGTCCAAGAACTCCATATCTCGGCACATGAAAATGGCGCTTCTGGAAAGAGGTAGCAGAAAAGAGTAAAGTCTTCTTGGAGATCCCTGAAGCATAAATCCCTGATTTGAGCTATGAAGTAGAGCATTAAGGCGAGGAAAAAAAAAACCCAACCCTTTGCCAGTGTAGTGATGTTCATGAAAAGAATAAATATCTGGAAGAAAGTGGCTGTTATTGCTGGAATAACACAATCACAAAGGAACACACTGCAAAGAATTACACTGGAACTAAGACGGATGGACGCTAGCTCTGTACGCAATTAGGCACAGCTATGAGTCAGGGAAACACACATTTTTCTAGAAACACTGCACTTCTCCTTAGCACAGAAACCACCTCCTGGACAGCAGGATAAAGTTAAATAAAAAAAGAAAAAAAGAAAAGAAAAAGGGATCAGAAATCTGCAGTATCATAACAGAAATCACAGATCAATGTGTTTGCCCTAGGAAATGAACAGATACAAATCAGGACTTGGCAGCTAAAGGAGTCTCCCAAACAAAGCAGAAACAGCTTAAAAGGGAAAGAATAAAACCAAGAGGGAGAGGAAGGGAAGGGAAGAGGGAGCAGGCTCTGGAGCAGACACCATCAATCTGCACATGTGGAGAAGGAGTCGGCAGCAGTACCTGCCTCCCGACCAGCAAAAGCTGCACATGTGAAGAGAAAATACAGCCCTGAGAAAATACAGATGATCTGCTTCCAAGGGCTTTTTCTTGCCAAAATTTACAGGCCTGCAGTTCTCAGTTAATAGATGGAGCTCCCCTTAGAGCTTCTAATGGAAGAGGCTGAAATGAAAACCACCCGCTCCCCGAGGGAGAGGGGGGTCAGATGCAACAGCCTGCGCTAATGTGTTCTGCATCATCTCTGCCGGGACAGACCCCTGGACACCTCATCACACGCCCTGAGATAACGAGCTATGTGGAAATGGGAATGCGGATTTTTAAATTAAAAAAGAAGAAAAAACCGCCTAGCACAAAGGGATCATCACCAGGAGAACGCATGGGAAAGCCCAGCCTCCCGGCGTGCCCCAGGCATGCGAGGTGGGGGTTGCTGCTTCTCCCGGGGACGTCTCCTGCCTGACCGCTTGTGAATCCCACTGGATTTCTGTGCCTCATCTGCCTGCAGGCTGGGGAAGATAAATCCATTAAACTCATGTAGGTCGGCTGTGCAGGGGGATGCCTCGCCACAACAGAGTGGCGCATGCTGCAATTCACCTGAGGTTTTAGCCTTCCAGCTCCTCTCCCCAGCAAAGACTTTTCACTGACTTTCTAAGAAGTGGGCAGGGGGGGAGGAATAAATCTATTGGCATGCAGAGCTGCTCACATTTCTCTTTGGTTCCTGTTGACACAAGGCAGGGAGGGCAGATCACTTCCCCACTAGCTGGGCTCCCTAGGGGCCAGGGAACCTTCCCAGGACCAGGTCAGGCAGATGGATTTGGGGACCAGCAAGTGCTGAGCCTGCTGCAGCTTGGCACGTGCTCACCATCTGGAGCAGGCACCCACCACCAGCACCCAGCCAGCGGCTACTCCAAACACACTGTAATCAATAACTCTGCTCAGATGGAGACACACTCCCAGACCTGCATAGGCTGGCAAGCAGCAAATGACACGATGGTACAAAGAGGGGCCCCAACAGCTATTAAACACAAAAGGCAGCAAACTCTTCCATCGATATTCTGGACACACAGCCTAACTCTTGCCATAAATCACTCCCAATAACACAGAGAATACAACCTTTGCAGAATTGGCAAAGTGTCGTGCAGCTCCACGGGCAGTGTTAAATGCAAACTGTTTCATTAATGGTATTACGTATTTGCAGTTCACCTGCACGTGCCCTGTGTTGTTAGCTTGTTCTCAAACATCCGATGTGTCGGAGCTCTGGCACTGATGGATGCAAAATGGTGACAGAAAAGCAAGGCACCATGGAAGAACAAGAATACTGGAAGCAGAATAAAGCCCAACTGGCCCATCAGCCAGGCTGCAACACCAGCTTAAAAAGTCTGCAAACAGGATGTGACTGATCCTGCCCTTTGCACACCCCCTATTTGCACATTCATACCCTCTTGTTGCCTACAGCCCTTCTAACCTGCGGCCAGTCCTCTCTCCCCTGGCACCTGATGGGAAGCCAAGCTGGAGAGGGGAAGGGGACCAGAACAGAGCAATCCGCATGCTCAGCTCCCAGGGAGCACTGTGGCTACAAAGGTGATTTACCTGCTTGGCCAAAGGCAGGTGAGTAAGCTCCCAGTGATTTGGGAATACACAGCATGGTGCCATTGGGAAAGACTGAGTGTAACCCAGGAATGAAACCAGCACACAGGACCCAAAGGCATGCCGTGCAGTAGAAAGGCATATGCAAGCATATATATTGCATGGTGCGTGCATATTTAATGTATTTGCTTGGCAGATGGAATAACTTTGTTAACAGACTATTTAAATTCCTGAGGGGGTACCTGTAACTATTAGAAATTGATTTTATGAGCCTGTTATACAAACATTACTCTTCAAGGTCTAAAGCATATTGAAATTCTTCCTGTTCTCTCTCAAACAGATGGTGCTAGGAATTTTTCTGAACCTACTCTTATCCATAAATACTACCCACCAATCCCTCTTGCAAGACAGAAACAATCCTAATTAGAACGGTGAGCCCTCGCCATCTTTTCCTCATCACACAGTTACTATAAAAATGCTCCAGAATAAGATGGTTTTGGCAAAACTCTCCACAGGCAAGTGACTGTGAGTATTCCTCCCTGCTTGTCATGATTAGGCAGAATGAAAAGGGCTTTGATGCCATTCACAAGCCCTAGAAACAAGGCAGAGTGAATGTGTGGAATAGTAGCAGGAGGTGGCACCCCAGGCTGTGGGTAATGGAGGGCTAGAGCAGGGTAAGGATGGGGATGTGATGCTGGAAAGGTCATACCTCCAAGTACAGGTTCAGTAACACTCTCAGGTCTTCACAGTACACCAAATTGCAGAGAAAATGTGTGTGTGTGTGTGTATCGCCTACAACAGATTAAAGGGCTTGAGGAATTTTTCTAAGGAAAAATTAAAAGAACTGAACCTGTCAAGCTTGAGTAGACATCAGCCAGGATCAGGTATCGGGGTGGGGGGAACTCAGCAGGGAGCCATGGGTGCCCAAGGTATTTGTACATCTCCAGGAGCTGCCTTCCAGGGCATTATAAGCAGGAGCGAAGGGATCAGAGGCAGGTTAGGAGTGTAAGTAGGGCTCTGAACTCCTCCAGGTACCACTCGCTTGTACCTGTGACTGGCTTGGTGGGTGTACAACCAGAAATGAAGCTTTGCTCACTGAGAGATCTTTTGGGGCTGGCAACAGATTAATTTAATCAAGCAGCCAGATTTGTTGCAGGGTGAAATTAATTTTGTTCTGGGTAGAAGTGGAGGTAGTTGAGGGAAATGAGGGCTCCTATTGAGGGGAGAGAAATAATGTATGGTGTGATAAGGTGCCCAGTCTCACAGCATGAATAGCAAACTCTGCAGCTCAGATAGGCCACCGGATATATTTCTTCTACTATGCTGCCATTCATGAGTAACTCTGAGCGCAAATACCATCATAAAAAGCATTCACTGAATGGAAGAAGAATCATTAAAAATTGTGGTCTCTTCCTAGACAACTCAGTAACAGAAAGTGCCAGCTACATTTGTTGAATAAATTGCTCGGAGGGAACAGCTTTTACTAGCTCTAAATGGGATGAAATTAAGCATAGGGGAATGAATGCCAAGTACCACAAAACTATTCCTGGGTGTGAGAGGTACAAAGGCAGGGAACAGCCTCTCAGGGCAGACCCCAATGAAAAGCTGTGTCGAGACCCCCAGTACCCTCTCCGCTGGGCACCCCACCGATTTGGGGCCGCTTGGTCTGAATTTGGCACTTCCAGGTCTCATCAGCAGAGGGCAGGGGCTGGCCACGGAGTTAGAGACTGGGGCCACTGGGCAGGAGAGTTTAGGGGCCCTTGGGTGCCCCTCAACAGCCCGGCAGCAGGTTTTGGCAGGTATCTCCCTGCCAGTCCCAGCTTAGTGTGGAGATTGCAGTGGATTGCTTGGATTTTGGAAGATGGGGGATGTCATGCGCATCAGAGAGGAGCAGAGCTTGCAGAAATAAGTCCCCCTTTATTCCTTTTTTGGCTGCTTAAAACCCCAGTGTTTTCCCCGCTTCTGAGTTGCAGCAGCCATTCCCAGGCTTCAATCCTTACTCCATCGTCAGTGCTGCCTCCCAGCCTGTTCCCTGTCCTGAGCTGGAGGATTGCCTGGGGAAGCACCATGGCACCAAGAACAGAGGCAGGCCTGATACCAACAACAGATGAAGCTTTCCAACCAGTTATTTTCTAGGACTTCAGTGAAGGGAAGAGGGTCTTATTATAGAAGAGAAAAGCAAAAATCCCCAAATGATTCACCTATTCCATCTGCTGTCTTATCTGGTCCGCTCAAAGCAGGGGCTATTGCAGGCTGAGGGTTGGTACCTGATAAGTGGACATACATCCTGGTAAGGATATTTTACAGACTCCATCCTCCATAGATAGGGAGCAGGTTTTCCCCCTTTAAGAGCCATGAAGGCATAAAGCAGCTAAGGGCAGGATAACTGTAAGACCCCTATACCCTAGCACAGCAGTAAGCCAGAGACTTTCCAGCCTGTTCCTGTACCATTCACAGCCAGACTTCAGCCCAATCTGCATTTCCAGGACAGGAACATGTTAAGCGAGATACCTACAGGGATTCCCCAAGCTTTGGCCAGTGACTGAAAGGCATCTGTGTGGCTTGCAGGGAGCAACCTGGTGGACAGAAGATCCTGCCATGCCCCTGCGGCGATCATGCGTAGCAAATTGCCATAGACAGGAGACCGTAATGCAACCCAGCAGCAGCAAAGAAAGCCAGCATCATTCTTGGCTGAATGCACAAATGCATTGTGCCATGGAGCAGGGAGGTGACGAACCCTCACTGGGCAGACTGGAGGAGACACAGAGGTTCTGGCAACCCCCTGCAGGGAAGGGAATATCTAAAGGGGGCCAGGAAAATCAGTTTAAAGGTCTCCCCAGGATCCAAGGGCAGGAGGAATGCAGCAGTGCTGGCCTAGTCCCACCCTGCTCTTCCCTGCCAGTTTGCGAGCACAGGAACTGGAGTCCCTTGAGAGGCACCTGGAGGAGGATGGGTGGATGAGGGTCGAAAGACCTTGAGGCAACAGCTCACCTTGAGCCATATGCTTTTTGACCAGATACAGGTCCTGGCAACCTCTCAGGGCCATGGATATCTATCCTGGGGGTCCAGGTAGACAGTGCACCCACACAGCCCTGCTAGCTAGCCAAAACAAGGAATTGGACAGCTTGAAAGAGCATCTCAGATGTCTTTGAACTACGGACTTCAGTGGCTTCATATCAAGACACATCTCTCTTTCCAAAACCAATTTACCACCAGCCATATCACTCCCTGCTGCCATAACTAGATAAAATCATGCTGAAACTGATAGTCTCGCCACCTACCCACAAATCTCATTCTTTCTTGGACTGCACGAAACCCTGCAGCAGGAAGTTCCTATCTGTGGCCACCTCTAGAAGCCTCTGAGCCACAGATGGGGGACACCAATGGGAGGTGCTGTGCAAACCCAAGGTAAAAGCACTGCTCTGGATCCAAAAAACTTCCCAGGAACTGGGGCTGCTGGCAGGAGATGTGCCACACTGGAGGTCATGGAGCTGAGAAAGGCACCCAGGCATTTCTTCACCAGCTCTGCAGCATTGCAAGGTGAGCACCGAGCATTTCCATCACACTGCTACAGCAATTACAGAATCAGCCGAACAGTTAAAGAGGCTGGAAGGTTTGATTTAAATAAATAATAATAATTTAGCTTCCAAATTGCTCCCACATTGAGGTGCTTCAGGTTTTGTGCAATGCAATAAAAGCCATCTCTAAAAACAACAAAACAACAAAAAGCACACTAAAATGTTATCAGAAAAACACTACTCATTAAAATTACAATTAAAACAAATTAGAAAGGCTCTACTGACACAGAGGGTGAGGAAGAGCATCCAAACAAGGAAAAATGCCTGGCAATTTTTAGTCACTGATAAGTAAAATAATGGTCTCATTTAGTGCTGATTGCCTAGAATTATTTAATTTTACTTTAAATTATTCAATTTTTGATTGAACTTACCTAGTAATTTTTAATTACTGATACACAATGCAGTGACAAATGACTCTTATTTACCTCTGTCTGCACAGAATCATGCAAGAAATCAATAGGCATTTCTGGCAAATTATTAAGCGACTTGATGAAATTATAGGAATGTTTTCCCATTAGTGGGAATTGTCAAACCCCAGCCTAGGATGAGCACAAGGGCTGGACAATGGAGGAGAAGCCAGAGCAGCTCTAAGGGGGGGTTGCCCAGAGCAATGGCCCAGAGAGGTGGCTTTTGGGAGGTGACGGGGTTGGAGCTGGGAAAAGGCAGACCCACCCCACTGCTCTCAGGAAGGCGGTGTTCGGTCCATTTTTAGCAGAGAGCAGGCTCAGCCACAGACTCTTGGCTGCCTCATTGATTTTTTTTCCTCCTAATGGAAACAACCTGCAGCACTGAAAATATTTGCAAACCTTTCAGGTCAAAAGAGGGAGCAGCAATAACAACAGGGGCGGAAGGGAGGCTCTTCCAGGGCAGAGTCGTGCTGCGCCCCTTTCCCGGCATCTCCAGAATGGTTTCTCTTCCCCAGGCACGCTGCCTATCCTGGTTTTTGTTTTTTTTTAATCCTTAAGCAAGAGCATTCCCTGGGACCAGCCTTGTTAGAGAGATGAGGGTGGAAAGGGTGAGAGGAAGTGGAACCAGCTCTGTCCTTAAGCTGTGTGTGTCTCTAATGGCCAAAAATCACCTCTCGTTCACCTGCTACAGAGCTTGTGCCTTGCGTCAGAACCATGATGCTCAGGCATAGCAGGATTAGAGCTCAAAATGGTCTTGATAAATCAGAGAAAGAGGGCCAGGAAAAACAAGAGGGTGTTTACAAACACAAGTGCAAGGTTCAAGTGAGCAAATACGGGGCAGGGGAGGAAGCCTAAATAAATACAGGGAAAAGCTGGTAAGATAGCAGCTCTACAGGAAAAGGCTGGGGAATACAATGGATTGCAGGCTGAACACTAGGCAGGAGTGTTGTACTGTGGCAAAAAAACCCCCCAACCAACCAATCAAAGATCAAAAAAGGATCATTGTTGGAAGATTATAAAAAGAGCATCTTGCCTCCAGCACTCTACCCAGCCTTGCCACAGTCTTCCCCACAAATATGGCCAGTTTTGGGTGCCACCATGTAATGGAGGTGGGAAATACACAGTGAGAGCATGGCCAGCAACAAGACCTACCTGCCAGAGGTCTGCAAAGCCATTCAGAGTGGTTGCCTGGCTGGGGTCAACCACATTCCAGGGAGGGAGTCGGGAGGCAAGTACTCAGGCCCCTTGGGTAGAGAGATGCTGCAGGGAGGATGAGACTTGCCTGTGCCATGCACAAACAACAAGCTAAAGCTGCAGGAAAGAGAAACTCTGTTTGGATGCAATGATGTCATCTGCAAAGCTCATTGGGAGTCTGCCTCCATCCCAGAGGGGCTGAGAAACCTCCAACAAACACAGTAGGGGATGAGCGGGTCCTGCCTCTGTGCTGGGCTGGAGGTCAGGCAGCTGCTCCTCCCCCACAGCAGCTAGGGAGGGGACAGGGTGCCTTCCCCCCTTGTCATCCCATGGTCACATCCAGACCCATCTCGCCCTGCCCAGTGCTGCCAGGAGAGCTCCGTTCCTGGAGTGTTTTTAGCAGTCACTCCTATTATTTTTCTTTTTCAAATGAAAGAAATAGCTGTGAAACACATGATAAAAATCTATAACTCTCCCCGCCAGCTTGTGGATAGAGTCCCATGACTGTTCATATTGGAAATTCAACTCCAATCAGTGTATTGGCAGGAAAGGATTAGGGTCAGTGCCAAAAACATTCATACTGGCCCCTGCCTTTCTGAGCCTCTGCATGCTTCACCAGCCACTCTGGTACCTGCTGAGGGTCTATCTCTGAAGCCAGATGCTGGAACAGGTCTTCATGGGGCTCTGCCCATGCCAGCACCCTGTGATGTGCCCCGTGGAGGGTGTGGGCACATTCCTTGATGATGCCTCCACATGCCCAGGCTGTGCCTGCCTCCCTCCTTCCATGCAGTGCTTTCATGCTTGGCTGCACAGGGGGTCAGTGGGCCCCAAGGCAGCTGCTCTGTTCCTCTACTGCACAAGCATGGGACTTGGTGAGTAAAACCTCCAACACTCCCCCTAACACTTTTCCCCTGCCTCCTGCATTGAGCAGTCCCTATATCAAGATCCATAAAGACCATCTAGCATGCAGTAATCAGGATTTCACATACAATGGGAGTCTCCAGAACCTCCTTCCAGCAGCTCTGGGGCACAGTCCCACCAAGTCTCCCAGCAGTAGTTCAAGCTGCTCAAGACACCATGGTGTACAGCTTGGTGCTCAGCAGCAGCCAGGGCACCAAGCTGCCCTTGGGCAGTGATGGCGGGCCTGGGGAGCATTGCGCCAGGCTAAAGCAATACAACAGCGTGCGTTTCATCGCGTTCAGGAGCCTCACTGCAAAGCAGATATTGGAAAGAGAGTCAGGAGTGAAGGATTTCAAGCCACTGGATTTTTTAGGAGCCTGGAGATAAAGCTGAATAAAAATGAGTAAGGTAGAGGTATTACCCACAGGGTCTTATCTGATCTGGCATCCAAACCTGTTATTGCCTCCACTTCCCTATCTTCAGGAGTTTTTTTAAACGCACACAGCTACAAATCACCCCCTTCCAGTTCAAGTGTCAAATTAAATCAAGACAAATGTTCCCCTGTTCCACATTTCCTTTGGTCCTTGGCTAAGCCCTGCAGCCCTCTCCCAAACCTCCACCTCCCACAACCTGGCACAACCCCAAGCCTTTGCCTTGGGAGACATCTTCAGCCTGAACTTCCCATCCCTCTGGCATGCAGAGCTACTGCACTGCCAGCCCCTCTTTCTGGCAAGAAAATTGCTGAAGACTTCTTGCAAGAAGAGGTTTGCTGTTGAGCCCTTCCAGTTACCGGCTTTAAGCCCATTACCAGAAAACGTTAGGCAGAACCAGAGCTCATTGTGGCATCCAGATCACTCTGCATCAGGGATGGACACTCGTGAATGCCACAGAGAAAGCACTACCAGGACACATGGCTAAATCCAAAGGCAGAAAGCTTGAAACTGATAAGAAACTCATTTTTACACCAACACATGATTAATGTGTGGAACTTATTGCCATAAGATACAAAGGAGGCGGAAAGTTTTGTAAGATTTTAAAGAAGATCTGACATTTATGTGGCTAATAGAAGTTTCTGTAGCTCCATGAGTCAAGGTAGATAAAAGGAAGATGCCTGGAGGGGAGATAAGGCCATGTGCTTCAGAGCATAAGCTAATGACTAATAGCAAAAGACAAAGAAGAAAGCACCCCTGGGAGGCTGGGTTTTTCCTGTGTACCAGGTGTTTGCTTGTACCTTTTCTGAAGGTCCTGGCACATGTTACTGCAAGATTGGATATGCGATGAGCTGCATCCCAGGCTTGCCTGAGGACAGCTACTCCCCTGCTCCTAAATGTCTACATTGTGTTTTGGTTTTAAATTAGACCCAGATCTCTTAAAGCCCAGAGAAGCCTCTATCATCAATCCTCCTGACACACAACCTGGCCACATGCACTGGAAATCATTGCTCAGGGGTTGGCAGGGCTCCAGGCAGAGGGGACTGAATGCTGACTCACAGGAGCCCCAGGGATGCTGACACTACAAGCAGGCACTAATGATGCCAGCTTAGCTGTGCCTGCTCCAGCCACGCTCTGTCCACTGCACTTAACTTACACTGCACTGTAAGATTTTGTCTGAGCAAGAGCATGGCACAGCCTGGATTCTGCCAGCTGCTGAAAGGACAAAGGTGATACTGGTGGTACTGGCAGGTGTATCGCTGGCTGGGCTGGACCCCATCTCCACAAAGGGGATCACAGACCTTTCTGTGCTCAGGTACCCGCATTTTGGTAGTAGCTGCAAAGCACAATGTCAACTTCCACAGTTCAGAAGGTATGGCAGTGACTTAAGCCTCTCCTCCATACCAAAGTTAGGAAAAATATCACATATCACAGGTTGGAGCTGGACCATAGGTGCAACTGTGCAAATATGCTCATGCTGGGTATGACACCACTGGGCCTTTGTGTGCATTTACAGCCACATGCTCCTGCATTCCATTACCATGGCCTTCCACCATACAGCAGCACTGCTACGCATCCATCTCTCTCCTCTGCTGGCTGTGCTGCTTTGCAGCCTTCTCCTTTGAAAGCCCTTGCGTCTGTATAGACATCCAGGGCTGTTGTTGGCTGCCTGCTGGCATGTGTCTCATGCCTTGGTTCTACATCTTACTTTTACAGAGTTTACATGATCTCAGCCTAATTCTCCCCCACTTGTCTGTGGGCTCTGACCTGTCTCCTGGCACACAGAGCTCTCTTTGTACAGCTACTGTCCTCCAAGGCCTGGACGCTTAAGTCCCAGGTCACATGTCCTTCTTCTCCTTCCAAACACTACCCCAACACACAGCTCTGGCACCATTAACATCACCTGAGAACCTTACCTTGAGGTTTGGGGGCCAAAGTGCTCCTTATCTCCAGACTATCATTTGCACATAGAAGTGGACCACACCTCTGGAGTCAACCCATTGCGCTTTGCTTGGCCCAGATCTGCAGGAGGCAGGGCTGCTCTGCCTGCACAGCTCCTGGTTCTTCTGGCCACAGGGAAGGTCCAGCTGCAAGGTGGACATGGAGATCAGAGCACTGGAGACTGTTGATTTCTTGTTTTTTAGCTTGTAAATTCGTATCTCCCCCAAGCTTATTGCTCTCTAAAACCACCAATATCACTGCGCTTCTGCAAGCTGAGTAAAAAAGGACCCACAATGCCTTTCCATTTCCACCCCATGACGCTCATCACTGAGCCTCACTGCTGTCAGACCTCCACCCATCACTCACACACCTCCTCAGAAATACCTGTGGAGGGGCTCAGCTTTGGCCCTGCACAGTCCCTTGCACATCCCATCCCAACTGCACCATGGCTTCATTCCGAATCTTGCCCTTCCCCATGGCAAAGCTGCCAGAGCCTGTGTTGGCCTCATTACACCTTCCTGTCCCTGCCTGCCCCTCTTCAGTTCTCTTCAAAAGCCCTGCTGCCAAGTGTCTTTGCTCAGACCCACCGTGTTCTTTGCCCTCATTGCAAGCCACAGCCACCTCTGCACACCCACTTTTCCACCATAGTGGGCTAATCCTCCCATTCCCCTGCAACCTCAAGGCTGAAGCTGCCTTTCTTACCTTGATAAGCTCTTCAGGAGTGCTGCTCCCTGCCTCACACATCCCTTAGCCCCCCTGGGCAGGAGACAAGTCCAGCCACAGCACTTTTAGCCTAAACAAAAACATGCATGCAGCACCCTGACCTCCTCTTCCCTCCTTGTGCTCACCCTGCATGCTTGTTTGCGCCCCTCGCAGCAATAGCCTGTCATTCAGTGATGGCACTTCAGCCTCCCTAACTTGGGGCCAAGAGATATCCAGAGGAAGATCGCTCTTGCTTTTAATTGCATATTTACATGACACCCAGCAGGCCCACTTTGAGCACCCAACCATGCCAAACTCCCTCAGGAGCCAAGCGGGTACCAGCTCTAGCTCACACTCGCCTCAATGCCATCAGCTGGACAGCTGCAGACCAGCACTGAGTCCATCTTGTCAAGGGCTACAAGCACAAAAGAAAGATGAGACCCTAAAATAACTCCCTCTGCATGAAGCTGCTTGCAGCCAGAGCCATTGGGGAAGCCCATCCCACCCTTCATCATTCTTTAAAAAGGCTCAGCTGCAGCTCAGCAGAAGGGGACCAAGCTTAGAGGGGCTGATGAGCCTTTTAGTGTCCTGGCAGTTTTGCAGTGCTTGGGTGTGATTTGCTCCATCTTGATCTAGCAGAAATTTCTGATCATGGGTAGTGCTCTGGCGTCTGTTACAAAGCAGCTCTCTGCTCCCCACCCCCTCACCCTTTTTGTTTTTATCTTAAAAGCAAAGTATTTGCTTCAGACAGCATTTAGTGGAGCGCTGTGGTACCCGCTGTCCCTATGCTGTCGCCAGCCCCAGCTGTGTGGTGCCCATGGCCTTGCTGCCATCTTCAGGGCATCTCCCACCTGCTCCTGCTCACCCGGGGTTATGGCCAGCTCTGCGGGAGGGCGTTCCTTGCTGTGGCTCCTCGGAGATCAAAGGCGGGGGGGGGACAAAAACCTACAGGCAAGTTCTGGAGGACTTTCCACAGCATGATCCAACAATTAAAAAAGCTAAACAGATTTTACATATTAAGACTACAACCCTTCAGTGCAACATTAAAGACTATTTACTCTTAAGTAAAGGCTGTGGCTGTTACGTTGGGAAGTTTTCCCTTCCACAGATGCTCCAAGCAGCGACGGCAGAAGCCTGCAACCAGCAGTTTGTGGTATTTTATCACGTAGTTGCTGCAGCCAAAAGTGCTTGCTATCCTCCAAAAGCAGAAGTTTGCCAGCGCTGTCATGATGTGCAGATGGTCCCTGCGTGTTGGCTGTGGATGCTTTGCTGCTCCAAAGTGGTGAGCCCAGGGCAGCCATAGAACCACCACACCAGCAAGTCACTGCCCTTATAGTTATTTACAGATGGAGGGCCAAGAGGGGACTTGGAAGAGCATCCATAAATCCTATCCTGTGCCATTTTCCCAGTGTGGCATCACCCAACCCTTCCCTATTTCCCCTCAGTTTCTCCCCTCAGGGTAACCCTTGGGAAAGATGGAGGAATTAGGCATTGACAGAGAAAAATATTTAACCTAATAAAAAAAATGATATAATCAGGAGCAGTAATTGTGAGCCCAATGGGCCTTAAATCTTCAAATTTAGCCTCCTGACCACAGAGAGCTGCTCCCACTCCTCCGCTGGAGGGGAAAAGAGAGCTAATGCCTTCTGCTAAATCCAGATAACCCCATCCATCTTCCACAGTGGATCTTTACAGTTTTTACTGGAGAGGTGCCAACAGCTGGAATTCCAAACCTCACCTCCAATCGGCTCTCAGGCCACCTGTACTCATGCCGGCATGGCCACGCCAACCCTGCATTGCCTCCCAAGCAGTCCTGTGGTTTCCTCCCATAGCAGACAGTGTTCCTGGAGCTCTATCTCTGATTCATTATGCTAATTGGGAGGAACCAGAAAGCCAGACTCCGGGTCAGCAGATTTTTGCTGGGGGAAAATACAAAAAAGCGATGGTTTGGCTCTCTCCAGACATGCTTCCTGCTGCAAGAAACTGTAACAAACACCAGTGGGGCTAAAAGAGCCATTTTACCCCAAGTTTTTTGATTGTTCTTCTCTGTCCAGGTCTGTACCCACCGTGGATCTGGTGACGTCTCCCATGGTTTTCAAAGTTACGACCACCTGACATTGTGTTTAGATGAGAATAACAGCTTTCATTACGGTGTAACACATCCCCTGTGTGCCCAAAACATTCAGACAGCTGAAGAAAAATTAAAAGCCATAATGTATTTTTTTTATTCTTATTGATTTTTAAGCCTATCTCATTTTGAGAACCTGGCCTGTAATTTTGGAGCGCTTGTGGGATAGTGCAGGTTCCCAAGGCCTCGCAGTAGGATTGTACGAAGACTTTTCCTTGGTTTTTATTTTCAGTAACCATGATAGCTAAACCCAGTCTTGTTGAGAGGAGTTTTTAATATTCAGGCTGAAAAAAATAATTACTCTTCAGTATTACACTGTAAGCCATGTGATGGGGCTGCAGCACTGGTGTTCATGTGGGCAAGCTGGCCAGGTTTGATCTCCAGACAAGCATAGGGACCAGCCACCCAATCCCACGGCTTCTCAGCTTTTCCTTGGCTTTTATTGCACCAGAAGACTGGGAGCTGCATGATGCACTGGCATCTCCTCGTACTCATGTGGAGGTTTGGCTAGCTGCGCAGGGCACACAGTGGGCCTGGCAGCTCCATGTGCACATCCTTGCACGGGAAGCCGTGCTTTAATCAAGGCTCTGGGATCCTTCTTTCTGTCGCCTGGGGCAGGGGGGATTTTAACTCTAAACACATTAGCGTGTGAGACTGAAAGGTAACATGTCCTCCC
Source organism: Psittacus erithacus (assembly GCA_009867235.2). Taxonomy (NCBI): domain Eukaryota; kingdom Metazoa; phylum Chordata; class Aves; order Psittaciformes; family Psittacidae; genus Psittacus; species Psittacus erithacus. The sequence continues at coordinate 65,966 of WYDI02025760.1, read as the reverse complement.
GGGGCCACTGAACAACTGAAAGGAGCCTGGGTTTCATTTGCACAAAGCTCAGAGTGGGAATTTCCCTAATCAAATAAAAAGAAAATGAAAAACTCTCAGTCTCCAGAAGTTTAATTCTCTTAATTACATTAATTGGAGAAATATAGGAGCCTCCTTTGCTCACGATTCTCCTCTGCAGAGCTGCAGGAAGGGACTTTTTTGCACAAGGATGTGGGCTGGACACACATCCCCTGGCAGGATGGGATGGGAATGGAGGAGGCACAGCAGGGATGCCCTGTGTTCATCCTTGCCCCAAGAAGAGCACCAATAAATAATGTTTCTGCCACCTGGATCTAGGCCCAGACAGCCCCTGAGCCATCAAATGGTCCATTCATGCCTGGAAAACCTAACAGGGATTTTCTCCAGCCACTGCCTTCTCCAGATTCCCATCAGGTGTCTGAAGGGAGATGGGAAGCAGAGTGACTCCCCTCGCCTGCAGGCTGCTCCAAGGCATTTTGGCAGCTGGTTGGTGGCATGTGGCCTTGGTGGGGGCTTTGCCATGGGCTGAGGCCCTCTGTCAGCCCTGGCCATGGACCCCCTGCCAGGCGCTGCCACCTGCCTGTCCTGGCCCCACTGCCCCATTAGCACATGGACCTGTTTAATGTGTCCTTGGGGAGAGTGGGGAGGTGACATCACGGCAAGCAGTGGAGAAGGGGAAGCCTTGCTCTGCACAGCCATGGCTCCCAAATAGCCCCCTGGGATTCAACCCCATCAGCTTTAACCCCTTTGCTACCAGAAGGGAGAGAGGAGCTTGAAAAGCTGTCTGAAACAATGTTGGCTGCGTGTGCTGCCTGTCTCCACTGCTGGCCCTTCTGAACCATGTGGGAATGGATGCTCATGAGATATTTCACCAGTAGATATCTCCAATTTCCAGTCCTTCAGAGCAGGGAGAAAATGAGGAGCAACAGCATAAATGCATCAAAAATACCTGCAAATGTGTATTTACTGGCCCTGCTTAGAAAACATTGCCTTTGAGAAATCTGGGAGGAAAAGCAGTTTTGAACTTGAACCTACACAAGGGTTAGGCTAGAAAGCAGCCCACCCCCCCACCTGCCTTACCTCTCTGCTTGCTTCAGGAAAACAAATACTAAAGTAGGAATACGCACTGCTCTGCACTTGGGTAAAATGCCTTCATCAAAGAGTCATAATTCAGGTTTCCCAGTGCACTCGAAGGGCTCTGGGGAGGATCAGTGTTTGGGTGAGTGGGGAAAGAACGAGCCTGGTTGGACAGCATCATCCCTTACCGCATGCCAGCTCCCCGGCGGTCGGCCAGAGACCTTCTTCCCCATGATACTGCAGCAGGAAAGGTGATTCTTTAACTAGAATGCTAATATATAATAGGAAAAGTCTGTTTGCTCTTTGCTGTATGCTCAATAAAAAAGCAAAAAAAGAAAAGAAAATGGACATGGTCAGACCATTTGGCTGAACACTTTCAACTGGTTAAAAAGAAAAAGGGTAAAAGAAAGAGCCACCATTGCAGGGGGCTCATGTCTGGAAAACTGCAGCCCAAATGACATAAGTTATGAGCAACTGAAAGTTTGGATTAGAAAGGAACTGAGCACAAAACTGCAAGTATGAGCATCAGCATCCTGCTCGTGGGTCCCCATCGCCTGAGCAGAGGTCAGCAGCAGGATGGCTCCTGGGATGCTCTTGCATCTGGATTCATTAGGGCCTATGATGAAGAGGGGGAACCAGCTGGGTTACAACATCCCCCTGCCTGCAGGGTGATGGTAGAGCAGAGAGGCCAGGGAGGAGCCAGGCAGTGCCAGAACCTCCACCTTGCACTGTGGGCTGCAGCAAAGAGCTGCCCTAAGACATAAATGACCCACAGCAAAGCCTTTCACCCTAAACACCTCCTGTTCTCTTCTGCCATCTCAGGGCAGGGTTGAAGTACAGCCCAACCTCAGGCTGCACACAAAGCTGAACCTATTGAACTCTTGTTGTTTCACACTGGCTTAGCTCAGGGCAGCTTTGTGCCAGAAGTCTACTAAATGAATTTACTCCTGGCTTGCCTCAGGTCAGGCTGTGCCAAGAAATGCGCAGGTGCAAATTAAATCAATATACCTGGTGCTGCGGCAGCAGGGGGGTCTCTGCAGAAGGGTTTGCACAGCTTTCACCAGATTGACTTTAAAGCCAAGTGAAGCTGAAGTGCTGCAACTTCTGTTTCAAAAAAGCTGGGCGTCTTCAGGGCTTTTGCAGGCCAGCACAGCTGTACCTCCTCTAATGAGGGCTGGAGACACAGCAAGAGCAGGAGACCCCTCACTGTCCCAGCTTCTTGGGAACAGAGATGTGCCTGTCTCATTTGGTGCAGCACCAAGTGTGCTGGCAGCTCCGTTGGCCCTGGGTAGGACATCAGGAAGGGTACTGCCCTGGCACTCTGGTAGGACTTCTCCATCTCCCTCCAGCTCTGCTGAAGCCCATCAGAGCGCCTGAGGCTGAACGCAGTAGGTCCTCCATCTAAGGCAGCAGTACCCCAGTGCAAATCAGACTCAGTGGGAGCAGCAAGCAGGAAACTGCTCCTTTTCCTGGACAGGATACAGGTGCTCTGTCCCAGCCCTAGCCGCATCTGCTCCTTCCCTGGTAGCGGCTGATGCAGGAGATGCTCCTTCCTCGGGCTGCCATCCATGTCCCTCATTTGTTCAGTGTCCTAATCTGCTCTGTGCTTCAGCATCATCAAGAGCTTACCATCCACCTTGCAAGCTCCCATGGTGGAAGGCCACGCACGTCACAAGCCTCCATGCTGTGAGACTACCTTGCAAATCCCCGTGGTAGAGGAGGTTACACTGCAAGCCCCTATGCTGGGGGGCTGCCCCATCCCAAGCTCCAGAGGTCTCTAGGTTGTGCAGAGATGGGCCCACGGTTTTATTCTCACTAATACAGAGGATCACAGCCCCAGGCGGGCAGTTACAACCCCAAGCTCAGCCCTCCCAGGGCATGAAGGGATGGTGTGGCTGTATTCACAGTAATAAATAAAATGGTGCGAGGAAGTGGGAAATGTTTAGCATAATTTGTGCTGGGCTGGGTAGCTCTGTTAAACATGGCTCAGGGTGGTACAGGGCAGGGACCACCCCTGATCGGCACGGTGGACATGGCTCCTACCTGGGATGCTGCTGGAGTTTGGTACCCTGGTCTGTCTGCTTGGCTTCAGCAGCCTGTCTGGCCAAGCTGTGGCTAACAACCAGAAAACACCTGAGTTGCCGGATCTTATGCACCCAGGCCAGCACCTACCCCATGGTATAGCCACAGAGGTTGGATGGGATGAAGCATTTCCAGACAAGGTGGATGTCTGTGTTGCTGCCATGGCCCCTTCATGGGGATTAGCCTGCCTGCGATGCCATGCCCAAAGTCAGACAGATACCCACAGTAAAAGCCACACTGTTCCCAGGCCCTGGAAGAACAAGACCTGGAGATGTCCTTTGTCAAGTGAGGGTGCAGAGGCTTCAGGTGGGAGCCAGGTCTTGGGCTGGGAGTCAATGAACTCAGCCATGGCCTGCTCCAGGTTTATTTTTTTATTATCAGTATTATTTATGGGCACCCAGACAGGACCCCAACAGTGGGATGGGACATTGCACCACCCTGGCAGCACTGTGCATCCCCTGAATCAGCCCCAAGAAGCCAGCAGAAGAGGGAATTCATGGACAGCATCGTTCCCCCTTAGCAAGGTCTGGGAGAAAGGTGGGATTGGTGGTGTTATTTTACTTAATTTGTGACTAAATGCTCCCAGAAGAGTTTAGCCGTTATTACCGAGATATAATGGCCTATTAAGGGAGCAACATTTCCTGGAAAGCAGCCCAGTGTCAGTGACTCCTTATTGCGATAAGAACTTAATAATCACACGTGGGGTGAAGACAGGAGGAAGCCTGCAGCCTGCCCATGGCCGCAGCCTTGGGGCTCCTGCCTGCATGGGGAGGGAGGGCAGTGGGAAGCACCGATGGGGGCTCTGCTGATTAAGGAGGAAACCCCCACACTTGTAAATCTGTAATTCCTCACTAAATGCTTTGTAATGACAACAAATGTAAAGTAGTGCCAGAATCCTCTCATTTTCTCTTATGGTAAAGTCATGCCCTAAAGCCAAAGAGAGGGACCAGATTAAAAATAATTCCTAGCTCACTGCTTAAATCGTGTGCATCTTCAGCACCTTTGCAGCCTCTTCAACCATTTTCCATGTCCTGCGGGCAGGGTGGAGAGCTTGAGCCTAAGTGTCTCCTACCCTTCAATTAATTTCACGTGGAGCTTTCAGAAGAAGGGACCACCCCCCCATACACACTTCTCAGCACATTGCTCCTAAGTGCGATGGTCTCGTTTGCTTCTGGGTTTGTTATTGAACAGGGAACATTTTCTCAGCAAAATGTAAGGCTGAGCGATAAGGACTGGGCAGGAACTGATAGAGACTTTGCAGATCGAATATGATGTTGTTTATTTGACTATGATGTATATTTAAAAGTCTCAGTTACAATTGGCCCCAGGCAATCTCTAATGAGCTGCAGCTGCCTGGACTCTCATTAGCTTTAATGACATCTTCTCAGTACATTTTTCTTAGGGTAAGACCTTGTCCTCTCTATGGTTGTGCACACACTAAAACCAAGAGACATCTCACCCTAAAAGGGCAGCCAACTCAAAACAGTGGAGCAATGATAAATGATGCAAGTGCCCAGAAGAGACAAACCTTTCCTGGAAGAGTCATTGTTTATTTAAGGCAAACTAAGTATAATTTACTTTGGCACGCCTTAGAATTAGACCAGGAGGTATTTGCATGGAAGCTCAAAAAATAGGTACCAAAGTCACTCTGTGTGTGTGTGTGTGTGTGTTCGGCAAAGATCAATTTGCAATTTCCCTGATTTTTTGCCATTCATCTTACTCAATGGACAACCATCCACTTTCCAAAGAACAACTTTTTGAGGCAGAAAAGCTTCAAGAAAAACCCTGGATTTGCAAAGGAAGAAAGAGGAGCAAACACAAGCCCCAGTGTTAGGCAGCACGTCCCCACTCCTGCACAGAGTTGGCAAGCCGCTGGCCCTCTGGCAGGCTGCTGCCTATTGATCCTGCCCCTCTGTGCACAGCCCCGTCCTTTTTTAGCTCCGGGTATGTCTTCTGGTGCTCTGCCCTGACTGCCAGCCGAGGCCTTATCCGACTTCCATCTCTTCTTCAGAGAATTGAGGGAGCAGTCATTAATCATCTGAGCTGTCCCCTCCGTGGGAGCACAATGGCCTTCTTTATCCCGCTCTTCAACAGCCCTGACATGTACAATAACAATCAGCCTTGGCGTATCTGTATTGCACCAAAGAGACTTACTCAAAAGGTTCATTTGCAACATTTTGGGTAGTAGTTAAAATATATTGGTTTATTGTGATGCAAGCGGTACAGATCATATCGGAGATGTATATGGGTTTCTATGTAGCAGGGCAGCATCTCACAAACATTTTTCTCACTGCATTGCTAACCCAGCCAGCTGAGGTATAGCTGGCTGTTGCAGGGAAGGTGATACATGCTTCCATGGGGTGGTTTTCCATCCTGTTTTCTCAGGGAATCTTTCTAATGGGGAAATTCAGCGGCTTCTCACTGAGACGTGCAGGGCTTAGGAAATTCCTCTCCCAAAATGAGTGCTGCTTCTAACACACAATGGGCAATGAAGCACCATCCCAGTGACGCCAGCATACCCCAAGAGAAATCAGATGAAACCTCTATCTCCCAGTTGATGTCTTCAGTCCTGCAGCCAGGGATTTTCCCCCACAGTGAAGCATTGTGAAAATTTGCCCCAAAAAATCACAGTAGAGACAAAGAAGTCTGCATGAGCTGCTTATTGGATTTGAGCATTCGGATCTTGCCACACTGCCATATGTGTGCCCCATATGTCCATGGACATGGGGGTGGGAGAGGACAAACTGGGTACCACGTCCCCTGGGCATGATGGGAACAAGGAGGAGGTCAGGAGAAGGGAAAGGAGACACAAAGGACTGCAGAAATGCTAACTAAAAAAGCAGCCAGCTACCTTCACCCATGTTTACCCAGTTGAAAGCTGTGCTAAGAATTTCTAAGCCCTCCTTAAATTCCTGGGCTTCAAAATGCCACTGAACTAGCAGAGGTATTTCTGGACAAGTTGCAGGAGCTCCCAAATAACTAGGGAACACTAAAAAAATAAAGAAAGTTGGGGGTGGGGGAAATAAAAACAGGAAACAGGTGGGATTTACTTCTCCCTTTCCCCCTCCTCGCCGTTTCACTGCCTTTTGCGGGGGCAAGCTGTACCTCTGAAGCTCAGATTAAATAGTTTTCTACAAAATAAAAATGCAACTGAGTTAACAAGCTCTGAGATTGAGGGAGACGCCACTCCGGGAGATACGCGAGTAGGTCACCAGAGCGTTTCTCCACTGGCTGGCCCCTTGGCTAACTAACTGCTCTGCCCCTTCCAGCGCCAGTGAAACCTAAGCCCGTCTTTTATCTGCAGCGAAGCAAGCTGCTTTCGCTCAGCCGTCCCAGCAGCCAGGCCTTGATCCGGCTTTGCTGGCTGAGGACCTGGCTCCCTGCTTCGCCTGGAACAGCCAGGGCTTTATAAGCAGTGGGAGCAGAGTGAAAATTGGGGATATTTCAGATCGATGGCTTTGTCTGAAATTACAAACCAGTTTCAGTCCCCTGTATTGGATAAATGGGTTGGCAAAGAAGCGCCAGGGGCAGTTGCAGTGGGGTGAAGCTGACCCCATGCACACGCTCTCCCTGCACAGACAATGATCCGTTCCCACCACAGGTAGACATAGCATCCTCAGAACCATGCAAACCATGTGAGAACAGCATGCACACCGCCTTTTGCTCTTCTCCAGGATCCTGTATTTTTAAACACAACTTTTCTGCTGCCTGCTTCCAGTTTTTTTTAAGTATCTCTGTATTTTTTAAAATTTCTTCTTTTCATTTTTCTTTCTTTTTCTTTTTTTTTCTTTTTCCTTTTTCTTTTTCTTTTTCTTTTTCTTTTTCTTTTTCTTTTTCTTTTTCTTTTTCTTTTCCTTTTCTTTTTCTTTTTCTTTTCCTTTTCCTTTTTTCTTTCCTTTCCTTTCTTCTCTTTCAGAACTTTCTAACAAGAAATGCAGGAAGAAAATACAAAAAAACAAACCCCAAACCCCCCCATTTTCCCTGCTCACAGCACGCAATGACCTGGCGAGTTTACCAGTACCAGTGCTGGCAATGCGTGCTGGACCCAGTATCAGACAGAGCTGCATGGTGGCAGCAGTTCAGGAGCAATGCCTGGTGCTGTGAGATGTGCTCTGGGTGATACAAGCCCCTTGGCAGCTCCAGTAGCAAAAGCAGCTTTTCCCTCTGACATAAACCGCACTCAGATCCAATCTCTCATCCTCTCTCCTGGATCCTCCCCTGACCCTTTCACAAAGGAGTGATGGGTGCCTGTCGGGCTCGTGCTGCTGGGTGCTGCAGATGGACACGGGTGATGCTGCTGGCTGCTACATTGTGGTACAGAGCTGAGCCAGGGGCCCGACAGATGCTTTCTATTTGGTCATGTTTTGGTGCAGTGGTTCGATATGTAATTAGAATTATTAGTTATAAACTTAGCCCCTCCCTCCCTGGCCACAAATAAGCCCTGATCTCCCAGCTATGTTTTCATTGTTTGCAAATGTTCGTTGGGGTGACTGAGTTTGGGGTACGGAGGGCTGCTCACCCCTGGGCACGTGGTATCATCCTGCTGCTCTGGCTGAAGGAAAGCATTTCAAACCCAGGGGATGGCATGCCAGGAGCAACAGTGCCAGATAGTTTGGGCAAAGATCCCCAAGAGCCCTGGGTGAAGGCTGAAAGGACTAACTAGTTCTTTCCCCTTCATGCTTCAAGCCACAGACCCAAGTGCAGATATTTCAGCTGGTAGGGACTTTGCACACCAACATATCCATCCCTCCAGGTTTTGCTTTCCAGCCTTTCCCCAAATAAAGGCTCGTGCCGCTCTGTAATGTGCTCAGGCCCCAGGCTTTTTAGTATTTCCAAGGTCATTTGCTCTGCAGCAGGGCTGAAAAGCAGAATTGCCTTTCTGTGCTGTTTATGTCTACCAGATACACACTACTTGCTTTTTCATTTGGATTCATTTTCTGTGCCGTCCTGAGAGAAAGGAGCAAAGCAATTTTCTATTTACTGCAAAATTCCAAGTGAGCAATTTTGTGGATCTGGAGATTGTCAGGAAGAGGTTACTGGACTGTGTACACAGAGGAGGAGGAGAGCAGAAGTGATAGAAGCGCATGGAGCAGGAGAGGAGATGGCTAAAGCTTTGCAATCCGTCCGCCGTTTCAAGAAATCTTTGTCTAAACACTCAAGACTGGTAACTATTACAGGATGTGTGAGTAATTCCTGGATAATTTTTTAAGTATTTGGAAAAAAACAATGCATAATGAAAACATTACACTATTGTCATGCTGCTGACACTGTTGGCTAGATTCTCAACTGCTGTGATCATGCTCTAGCCTTTGACTTGAGAAGAATTATGCCTTATTTATCCCAGCTGAGGATCAAATGCATCGGCCAGCACTCATACCACCTTTGCCTCACAGGTCAGAGCCTAAAAAGCTGGTAAATCTGGCGATGCCTGCCCATGGCCATGCCCTGAAATGCAGCCAAGACTGCAAAGCCCCAGCTACAGCTGGTTGCTGTTGCCCCCAGCCTAACCCCGATGTGATGAGCATTATCTACATCTCCTGGGGATGGAGGGGCAGGCAGCTGCTTTGCAGGGTCCCAAGCATGGGAGCCTCCATGGGGCAGCATGGGCAGTGAGTGAGGGCCAGGGCTATCACCAAGGAGCTGGGAAGCACCGGGCTGGCAGGAGGGAAGGATAAACAAGGAATGGTTAGCATTTTGCACACATAGATTAATTTCTATATGGTTTTTTTTTTAGAACTTAGAATAATTTATTGTAATTACTGTTGGCTGAGTTGTGTTTGAAGAAGGCAGCGCCATTTAAAAGGATTTTTGAAAGGTATTGAATTGGGAGGCAATTACTATTTTTTTAGAATATGTTTAAGGATTATGAAAGTAATTACTGCCCTCAAGCCAGGATGTCTAATTATGTTAAACTGTGGCTTAAGACAGCACAACTTTCAGCCTTTTCCTTGGATGGTTCACACAGGAGCAGAGCACACGTGGCACGGCTGGGGCAGGGCTTGGCATGAATGGGGACATTCCCACAATACCACAGCAGTGATGCAGCTCTTGCAGAGACACAGAAGAGGCACAGGAGAATGAACATGGGGCCTCAAGGAATCAGAGACAAAGGGGAGAAAAAAGGGAGAAAGGGGAAAATCAGGAAAGTTAAGGAAGAAAGGGACTGTGAGTACCAAACGAGTACCTCCATCACCCCAGTCTTCAGGCACAAGCTAGCCCAATGCCTCCAGGGAAGAGCTTACTCTTTGTTTGGAAATGGGCACATTGACCCCTCTGGGGCCTCTTCCTGCCCTGTTTTTCTCTGTTTTCCTCTGGGAGCCCTTCACGAACAGCAAGAGAGAAGTATGCGTTTATTTTTCAAGCTTGCCTTTGACTCCAACTCCCCTCTGTTCTTCTGCCAACGTGTGAGAAACAAGTTCAGGTTTAAAAGGCAACCTGAAATGTGCATGCACGCACAAAACTGTTTTATTTTTATAATGCCGTGATTTATGGGCCGGCTTGGGGCAGGGGGGGATTTCACTGGTGATTTCTGAGCGTTTGAAGGTTGCCCATAGCAGGAGAGGCAGCCAACATCCTACGTGCTGGCAAAGTGGCTGCTGCAGGCAGGAGGACAAACTGTGCAGGCAGCACCAGGAGTGGCACTGCAGGTCCCTGCAATGGTACTGCGGCTGCACAGGAGCAGGGCAGGTCTGAATGTGATGAGGCAGAGACAGGGAGGAGGGTATTTCAGTAACGGAGATGGAGCTGTGGGAGAGAGAGACAAAGCTACATCTTAGGATGTCTAAAGAGCTGCCGAGATTTGAACTCAGCTTGGAGGCGGGGGATCTGTGGGAGGTGGTTACTGAGCTGGATGGAGGCTGGATATCTGCGCAGAAATTTGGTGCCCTCCTTCACCATCCCTTCTGGCATGCAGTATTGGTGATGGGCTCACGCAGCTGATCACACAGATCAATTTTGAGTACATGTCACCCGGCTAATTCCTCTCACCCCACAGCCCAATTCTCCCTCAGGCAGCAGTGAGCCAGAAGGCTGTGGGCTAGGGGCCACACTCCTCTTCCAGCACATCTCAAAACAAATTCACCCCATTTAACCTGAACTGTCAAGTGGCATTGACCCAGAAAAAGCTGTTCCTGGGGTGGGACAGCAGGCAGAGAGGGCTGGCAGATGGAAGGGAGAGCTGTGTCCTGCACGGTGCTGGTGAGCAGGTTGGGTGCTCAGCCCCAAGCTCAGGTGCAAGAGGAGAACAGCAGCTGCAGCCTTGGCCATGGCACTGCAGCCCCAGAGTGCTTCGTGCTTCAGAGCTGCTGGGTCACAGGCACTGGGTAGCTCGGAGGGGTATGGGTACACTGCGAGGATGTGGAATGCAGTGAGAGACGACCGATAATATCCGCTTTCTGGAAACAGACAGAGCTGCGCTGCCCCCGAGAGCAGCAGCTAGAAAGCAAACCAGGAGCTGCCAGTGCAGGGAGAGAAATGTCAGGGCAGTCTCCAGCATCCCACGCCAACCTGGAAGTCTGTCAAGTGTCAGGGCTAGATTTATCTCTGGCTCAACTGTGCCAGATAGACTGGAGAAAACGCAGCCTCAACAGAAGGGTTTTTTCAAACACAGAAAATTGTCTATCATTATTATTGTTGTTATTATTACTACCACTGTTATTATTTTTTAGTCAAGGATGAAAATCACCCAGTGTCTTTGGGTGATTTTCATCTGTGGAGTCTGCCTGCAGAAAGACACGGTGGGAATTTTTTTCCCAAGGCACAGGTGGAAACAGTTCTTGATGGTTTGGGTCCTTTGTATTTTGTGGATTATCAAAGGTCTTTCATGGAAGGAGCCAGGAAAAGGAGAAGTACTAATTATTATTAACTCTGCCAAAGCCAATAATATCCTTGGGTAATTACTGGTTTACTCAATTTTCCTGTGAGCCTACTGTGTAAATACATCATTGTGAAGAGGCTATTATTTCCGCCATGCTCCACCTAGCCATAGCACTGATGGTTTCAGGCTAGTCACATGCCCATTTTGATCAGGGTTGTTAGTTTTGGCAGGTGATCAGCACCAATAATCAAACATAAAATGGGAAATGCCACAAGTTGATATGCTCCTCCTGCCCTGCCAGTCCAGCCCCTTGCTCCCACTCCAGCCTTGCAAAATGCCTCTGAACCTTCTTGCCCCAGCTGGGGCCACTTGCCACTTCCATGCAAAATGCAGCAGGATGCTCCCCAGGGACCATGGCCACACCTCAGTTCTTCCTGGGCTGGGCCAGTGGCATGGCACAGAAAGGCACATGACTGGCTGCCTTCGTGTTCAGCACCAAGTGTGACATTCCCTGCCATGACGAGGTGAAGCGCAGGCAGGGAGCTGGTGGGGAGGAAGCGTGTCTCACGGCAGGAGACCCAAGCTGCTTTCCCTTTCATCACCACTCATTTATTTGGATTAGAGTCGGCTCTCTTCTGAATCCTTTGTTCGCTGTTTGTTATTCCACACGCACCCAGGGCTGCGCGTTCATCTTTATTAGCTCTAATTGCTTTCCCGTTCTAATGGGATCTCACTATTCGCATACAATTGAAAGGAAATGTATTCATTAAAATAATTCTCCTGTTATTTAGGGCTGGTACTGTCAGTGCTGCTTACTGTGGTTTTCTCCCTCCCCTCTGCCAAGTACTGGACAGAAGCAAGACACAGGCTGCTTCATTAATGATTTCATGTTAACATGAACTGGCTTTAGGATCAAGTCAGTTTGGGCAATGTTTGTTGATAAAGGAAAGGTCACAAAGCCAGCTGGCTGCTCTTTCTGAGAAGCTTGAGGAGCACATGAACGCAAGCTTGAGGAGCACATGTATGCTTTCGTCCCTGGGCAACCGATCAGCATTCCTGGTTGTGCTGGGGCTGGGCTCATCCACACTTTCAGTCCCACACACTAGAGCTCCCTAGCCTTTACCTTCAAGGGGAAGGAGTTAAATGAGAAAGTGGTAGAAGGAGGATAAAGCCAAAGATGCTTGAGAGCTGGAGAAACCATGCTAGGCAAAAGCCTCCAGTCAAAATTAGTGACAAGAGGCAGCTTCAAGTAGCAAACAATCCGTCCTCCTAACAGCTTGACTTTCTCCCTGGCACTCAGGCCAACTTTTCCTCCTTATTTATTTCCTCCCACCACTCCTAGTTAAGTGTCTTTAGGGAACACTTTAATGACCCTTCTTCCTCTTCGCTGTTTTATGCTTGGCTTTCCCTTCCCTACCTGAGGAGGCTGATGCACCATTGCCACTGTAGCTAAGCAACCTCCCCATTAGCACACTTGTGGCTCAGACCAAGGCACCTCCTCACCAGCTTTACACAGTTAGCTCTTTGGTTTTTGTCTGCCTTGCCCCTCTCCTCCCCTCCCGACACCTCCAAACAGCTTGTTTCTTCAGCACTGTCTGCTCAAATGAATAGATCTCCCTTTCAGTGAAGAAAAACATCCCCTGTTTATGACATTCCCAATCTTCTGTGAAAGCTGCCTTCCCTCGCCTGGCATATTTATGCCACAATTTGTTAAAACCATCATATAAGGCCAGGAAACTGGCAGTTTCAGGGCTTGCAGAGCTGTTTCAGAGGAGGTGGGCAGCATGTTCTCCTTGTAAGTGATGCAGATGTGCAGGATTTGTCTCTGAAAATAGGGCTGGCAGGATCCTTCCCTGTTGGGTCAGACCATGGGCCACATTTAAGTCACTGAAGGCTATGTGAGCACAGGCACAGCTGTAGGCCAGGAGGGAGCATCAGTTTGGACCAGCATCACAGTTCTGGGGGAGACTCTGGCAGAGATGAAACCTCCCAGCATCTTTTGTACTCTTGTTCCCACTCTGTGTCACTGCTGCAGTGATACTTTGCAATCAGCACAAAAGCTGAGCCCATGTGATGTTTATTTTCACTAGCAGGGCATTCCTGGGTGCCCCCAAGGCTCTCCAAGTGCAGACACAGCCTTGCAGTTTTCCTAGAGCTGATCCTGGACTGGAGCTGGTCTGGAAGTTTCGTTTAAAATGCAAATGACTCAACGTTGCCTAACAGCAATGGCACTAATGGGATGCAAGTTTGTGCCCGCTAATAGCATCCTGCAGTACTTCTGAAGTAAGCGCCTGCTTTGTCTCCACATTTGTCTGTCACACAAGAACATTACCCAGGCCCCGGCTCCCATTCTATTAATACATTTGCTTAATTATGCTGTACAGAGCGAGTGCCAGCCTAGCCGACAGACTGCAGGAGCTCTGCTGTCTCTGGAAGTGCTCTGCTGAAGAAGACAACAGTGACATCACAGGCGGATGACATCAGCCCTATGACATGCTTCTGCTTTTCCGTCCAGCTCCGCAAACCCTTCTGACCTTGCCCTGACAACCTCAGGCTTGCACAATGCAGATGGGGGCTACCAAGTTGCCCCCCTACAAAAGACACACACTGTGCTCCCCAACAACTTGCCCTGCACATCCTAATGCTGGCATCCAGCTGCCCCGTGCTGCCTCCTTCCCACAGAGAGGGCTTACCGTCTATCTGCATTTTATAAGTTCCTATCAAGCCCCAAAAGACAGTGTTAGACAGACAGTAACCATCTGCCTGCAGGTCAAGTGGCCGTGACAGGCGTCCTCTGGCCACTAAGACAGCGAGACAGTTTTGAGACTGTCTTCTCAGAGGCTCTGGCTGACTGCAGAAGTCGCTACCTGCTCTGTCACTTTTTATTCATCCTTGGAATGCACTTGAGAGCTGTCAGCTCCCTGAGTTACATCTTGCCAAAACATGTGCTCAGGTAGCAAGAGCACAATGAATGCTTTTGGCAGAGCTGGGACCCCTGCACTAGGCTGGGGTGCAGGCAGCTGGCTTGCACACACGGTGTACGGGGACCCCAGCCTCGATGGTCAGGAGCACTCAGGCAGCACCAGGAATTGCTATGGCCACCCAGTCCTAGCAGACACAGGGGGAACATGTCAGCAAATGCCCCTTTACAGCATCACTAAGATGTCTGGGGAAGTATTGAGGTGTAACCAGGGTGGGTGGCTGCCCACGGTGTCTGGTCTCAGGCTGAGGGCCCATATACCGCAGCTCTGCTTATGCTTTTTTGGAAGCCCTGCTGCTAATCTGGCCAAGCAGCAGGACAGCACATATCCAGCCTGGGTCCTTTCATCTCTAAAAGCCCTATTGAAAAGGCCAGGTCTCCTTTCCTTCCCTTCCTGCCTTCTTCCCTCCGCTCCTCTGAGGTCATTTCCTGATCCCTTCTTTGCTTCAGTGCTTCACCTTGGACCCCTCTCCTCCTCCGCCGTCCCTTCTTTAGCTCCCAAAACAAACTGTTAGATCCTTGCTTTTGCAGATGGTGCTGGTGGCTGATGTAGGACACCCCCACCCCAAAGGGTGGGAATTTGTAATAAGTCGTAAATAATCTTCCCTCCCTTCTAAAAGAAAGCCCCAAAAATCCCAAACCCAAACATACAGGAACAATAATACTACCACATGGCAGCAAAGACAGTGCATCACAGGAGGCACCTCCTGGCAAAGCCGTCCTGGTGGTCACAGCGGCCATGCCCTGGTTACCAGGGAAGAGCCAGGGGGAGCTTAGGCGCAAACTGCTGAGGGGAGAGGCCAAGCCAGTGGTGGCCAGGGCAGCCCCAAACATGGGGTGAGAACCTCTCCCGGGCCCCAGGAGCTCTTGCAGAGACTTACTAGAACCAGTTCCTGAAAGATCCTGGGGCATCTGCAGGTCTGAGGATGGGCTACGCTCACAGACAGTAACACCTGCAGGCTCTAGAAACACGTGGTAGCAGCGACAGGGTGTTTTTCCTCTCCTCCCAGCCATGGGGAAGGAGGGGAGCTGAGTGGAGAGGGAACAATTCTTGCTCCAAAAAGAGTAAAGTGAGATTATTATTTTTTGCCTTGTTCCGCACATAAACCTAACACTTCCTTTGAGACGATCCCTGGGGACTTCCCAGACCCTGACTTCATCAAAAAGGAGAAAATTTTAAAAACTAAGCTGTTCCACCACAGTAGGTCTCCTGAAGCTCATAAACATGAGTGAGGTTAGACAGGGGCAGGAGAGACAGGGAAATATGGACCTGATCCTGCAAAAGGTGGTGGGCAGGGAAACTCAGCAGTGGTGCTGGAAGGGGTTAAAGCAAACTGGGAAAAAGCAAATTCCCTACAAGCCACGCCTGCCTTGGGGAGGGGTGTCATTTAAGTCCTTTGAGAAGGGATACCTTGGCCCTGCAGACAGTGGGGCACATCCCTGCGTTGTGCAAGCAAACCTCTCCCTGCTCCTGATCCCTTTGAAAAATCTAAGTAACACACAGGCACAGCAGCAGCAGGAGAGCAGGCGGCTGATCCTCATCCTGCCATGTGTTGGAAACCTCGGCTGCGTCAAAGCCTTGGGGTTTGGTTGTTTTCTTGGATCCTAATGCATCTACTCTCCAAGCTTCACTCCAGTTACAAACACACGTAGGTTGTCACTTGCTCTGCTTTACTATTTTTTACTATTTGCCTCTTTTAATTTCCCTGCCTTGTCTAACAGCCTTGTTCCCTTGCTGAGGCATACCCCTAGTCTCTGCTTGCAGCTCCTCGACAGCACGTGGCTCTGCCTGTGCTCCTCACCGCCATCACCAGTGCTCACTGCCACCTTAGACAGACATCTCCAACTGATCCGACAGTTTCCCAGCATCCTGCCACATTCCCCAGATGAAATAATCCCCCCACACCTTGTCAGGTTTCTGCACCAGTGGCCCTGCTGCAGTTTAATTAAGGCAAAATCTCTCCTTGCTGTAGAGACTTTTGCTTACCAGCTCATTTCCATAAGGCCTCATCAACTGAAACACTTCTGTATACCTGCTCTTTGTTCTACCAGCAGTGCAGCTTTCCCTGGCTGCCCAGGGAGAATAGATAAGGCTCCTCTCAGGGTACCTGCATGGGATGCCCTGACACCCAGGGAGGCACCCAGGAGCATGTGCTCATTGAACTGAGGCTGGTCTTGTCCTTTGAAAAGATGCTTTTGGCCCAAGCCCTGGCTTTGCTTTAGGCTCAGTGCATTGAAATTTAGCTCTCATATCTGTAGTGGCAGCTGAAAATAGCTCTGTGGCTATTGCATGGGCTGGAATTTGTGTTTGTTCCCTAAAAATAGTAGAGCTCGCAATGGTTCTGCAGCGGAACAGCAGCCAGGATACCCAGTTACCGGATTTTTCTCTCCATCGAGCTTGACAACATTTGTGAGACAGAGAGGGCAGGGCTCTTCCCCTCTTGGAGGAGGAGCGAGGCCTATCTGCCATAGACTTCCACATGCCGTTTTATATTTCCAATAAAACTTTATAGGGAACCCAGCTGGCCCTGGAGACACAGTTTGAGGAGCAAACAGCGAATTGTCACTTGGCAGATGCGGTCACGCAGCACGAGCCAGTGGTGCCTCAGCCTGCACAACAGCAGGCTGCCTTTCCCTGGCAGGGGAATGCCAAGGCTTCGTAACCAAACCAATACTGACACTGGCCAAAGCCTCTGCCCAGCACTAGACTGAAGGGGGCTCAGCCTGCCAGTGGGAGGGCAGCGTTTCAGGAGCAGGATGGGCTCCTGTGAGCAGTGGGAAGGGGATGACCTCCCGCGCTGAGCTGCTCCTGCTCACCAGCTTCCCGCGCCCCTCACTGCTGCTGGATATGGTACTCCTCCAGCACTCCTCGGCATTGCAAACCGCGTAAGAGCAGAGAAGGTAGCAGGATTTGCCCCTTCTCTGACTTTGTTTCACATTTTCAGGAACATAAATTGCCATGGTTACCAAAGCCTGGGCTCCTCATTAGCAACGTTTGCTCTCGATGTCAGATTAACAAAGTTGTTCCTTCACAGTACTCGTGAGTGCTGCGGCTGTTCCAGCTCCTTTCACCAGCACAGGCCATCACTTCACCTGCAACCTGCCTTCCAACTGCACAAAGGGAACCCAGCCTCAGGGACTCAGCACCACCATGGAAAGGTGGCAGGGGGACCAGGGACGCAGGCTGCTTTCCAGAGCCCGCTCTGCTGCATTTCCCCCAGACCCCAATTATATCCACCCATATCACGTAGGCGCCTTCACCCCCTTACCGAGCTGCAAAAACATATCAGCTTTCATTTTCCCTAACGCACGTTATTGGCAGTAATGTCTTTGAAGGTATAAAATGCATCCGCTGCTCGTACCATCTCTTGGTGATGACTACGCACCATCAGTGCTACAGCCAACGTGCCTTTTTGACCCTCTCTCTCTCTTTCTTTCCAAAAAGGAGCTATTTAAAGCATCATATCGAACCATTTCATCTGTCTATAGAGGAACTTCGAATGCTCCTGGTATCTTAGCTTTCATAGATTGCTGGTGCCAGCTATGAAAAAGCTTATCTGTGCGCTCTCATCTGCGAGGAGGGAATGGCTGCAGGGATCACCCACTTCCTGCCAGGGAGAGTAGAGCATGCCTGGGAATGCACTGCTTGGCAGCCCTGGGATGCTAACAGGGAAGAAATGTCAGCTCATGCCAGAAACTCTGGACCTGACCAAATGTCTTGAATGACATCAGCATGTAAATCATTACCCTGGTAATGTAATGTCATCAGGCTAATCCCCAACGGCACGTAATCTCCTGTCACTAGGACAACACTGAAAGAAAGTAAACCTGGACCAATACCTCCTCATTTACCCAGACCTACCTAATCCCAGAGAAGCAAGTTAATAACATACATCAGCTCAGTATCTGCTGGTTTTTTATTAAAATCCTCACATAACTTCTCTATTATTTTTGTCCTTGCCAATTCAAGCTGCCCTGCTTCAGAGCCAGCAAGGATGTGCTCGCAGGAGATGCTTTGTGAGCAAACCTCAGGCTAAATCTTACTCAGCCTCACTATCTGATGAATTCTTATGAATAATAAAAACATTTGTTTAAAAATATTAAAAACCCCAAACTACGTCTGGTCCCAAGCATTTTGAGTGCAGAGCAGTCTGAGAACAATTGACTGAACAATTTATAACAAGTCATTCGAGCGGCTTCTTTGGCGAGCATCTCCTCCTGGCATCCACTGACTCCCTGGTGCTCATGGGGCCCTTCCCATCAGCGCCTGGTGCTGCGTCCATGCAAGCACGTACCCGTATCTTTATCGTCCTGCTATGGATGAACGGCCTTTTTCTTACCCAGCTGTGGCTTAATAAGCTTCTCCAGTGAGCAAAGATCTGTAAACAGTGGTATCAGTTATTCTGTCTGACCTGCAGGACAAAATTGTTTTCCTGCTTTTGAAGGAAATCTTCAGAGCAGAGCCAGGGATACACAAACACAGCCCCACACGGACCATAAATAAATACATATAAGTGCACACACTCTTTTATTTTGCATGCCTGAAAGCTAGAAATAATGTCTGATGCTCAGAAGAAAGGAAATATTTAGCTAAGAGGGAGAGCTGTAAGAAGGCAAGACAAACACAATGTATTTATTTTTTATGGCATGAATGGCAAGCCCGTGCTTTCAGCTCCGCTGAATTATTTTATGGCGTATCTGTGGCAGAAAGCAAAAAAATCTGCTCGCATCCAGCCCCTCAATTACTGCACCCCGCTCTTCGGCGTGCCAAAACGACATCTTAAGGACTGGCAGAGAGATTTGCCTCCGCGCTCTCCCTCGCACACAGGAAGGCTGCTCCGCCGTGCTCAAAGGTGTCGGGAGATTTTGCAGCTTAGGTCAAAGGATGTTAATAAAGCACTTGAGTCTCCATATGGTATTTTGGCACTAAAATGTCAGCTGCTTTTCAGACACTGTACTTTAATCGTTTCAGACAGGCCCCTTTTAAATGGTTTGTTTAGTTTGCTTAGAGAATAATATTTGTTATTTGGTTTTCAGAATGCCTAATAAATGAACTGTCTTTGCTCGGGGAGAATAATGCCACTTAAGCAAAACCTAGTACTGCAGTTCAGAGCTATTTAATAAGAAATACCTGTCAGTGTCAGAATATATTTACTGTGCATTAGCTTTGAAGAACTGCAGAATTAGTTTTCCCCTTGCTAAGTTTACTTTATGTAAAACGTAACACATGAACTGTGAATATGTGGACAGCAAACAGACTGTATCAATGAATTCAGCCTCCCTCTGAAAATGCTGACAGTGGCAAGAGAAACACCTCCTAACAGACACAACTGACACCATCAAAAGCAAAACGTGTGACAGCTGCCAAGGAGCCGCAGCCTCCCGCCTCCCTCCCCTTGTTTAAAAAACAAAATCAAATCCAAAATAACATGCTGTAGTCTATTTATCCTCTTGTTTAATCTGCTGGGAAAGCAGCAGCATAATTAAACGTTTTTAACCTTTTGGTTTTAACTTGCAATCAGGTGGCAGTGAAAAGAAAACGGCGCTGTACAGGGGCAGGAGCTTTGCATTGCTGCAAGAGGCAGCAGCCCCCAGAACAGCCGCCTCTGCCCCAGCCTTAGTGCCACCAAGCACCAGCCCGCTCTGGTGGACCTGCACATGGGGAAGCTGCATTGTGGTTTCCAGCAGTTCCTCAGCCTGGATCAGGAGCTGCAAAAGGAAAGAATTTGCTGTACCATGCCACAGCCACTCCATTTCTATTATTCATGCAACTCGGTACTTTCTTTCACGACCCAGGTACCATCTTGGATGCTCCAGCCATCTGGGGCACCTAGTTGGGATGCTGATGGTAGGTTGTGTGAAGAAGCAAGTTATTTACTTAGAAACTGTCTCTGTGGCATCTTGACCATCTGGAAAGAATATGGAAATGAGACTTTTAGCGAGATGGAGCTTCTCAGTTGATAAATTAACCAGGCATCTCCAGAAGTAGGCGCAGCTGATAAAAGCATGCATTTCTAAGCACATCTCAGCACACACACGCGTATATAGGTGTGAGCACATGCAATTTCCCATCTCACCCACACATCTGGGGACCTTAAGTCACACTCCTGCAAAGCTGCCCGAGCTTCTAGGTAAACAAAGCCCAACTTCCAGCTGTAAAATTCATGTGCAGTGAAGCGAGGGGCCAGGCTGGGTTATAATGCTGCACCACCGAAGCCCTGCTTGCATGACCAAACCTGCCCATGGGGACCAAGCCCAGCTCTGCAGAAGGAGTTGCAAGTGTGCACCCCAGCACAATACAATTACCTACTGCCCCCAAAGCTAACAGCAGTGAGGAAGACACTGGTGCAGTGGAGGAATAACATGAGCAGCCTGGCACACATGCAGGAACCTCTCAGCTCTCATGCCAGCCTCTTACTAATCAAAATATCACGCTAGGCTGGAGTGGATCTGGCTTCTTTGAGTGTGAGTCATATCGTTTGCTGACTGCCAGGAGAGTTCCCAGGAACTGGGGGCAGCAGGACAGAAATTGCAGCCATCCTCTGAGCACTGTAATTTGTGCCAGAGCTAGAAAGCTCCCCGAACCACCCCAAGACAGGACAATTAAGGATGGCTCCCAGCCAGATGCACGTTGCTGGGATCAGAGCACAGAGCCCCAAATTAAGCACTAGGAGAATGAAGCCAGGAGACTACAGAAGTCTGTGAAACGGCGAAGGCCCTGGAACGGCTGTTCTGCCTTTCAAATGCAAATGCCACCTCAAGGAAAGTGTTTTGTTCTGTGATCCTCTGAGTGCCGACTTCTAATCATCTGAGCACAGGAAATACTCCCAGGAATGGGAACATGGATGAAAGCCTCTGGGGGCTGGCTCAGTGCAGGTCAGTGGGGCAGGGAAACATGCTCCAACCAGTTGAGTCAATCCAGGGGCTCATGTTCAGGAAAACACTGCTTTGTGCATGCAGAGGGACGGTGTTCATTCACATGGCCCCGCCATGCTGCCCGTGTCATAAAGTTAGCCCATTCTCTCTATTTGGGCATCAGGCAGGTGGATGTCACTGGTCCCTGAAGCCTGAGAAGATGGGACCCACCACAAGCTTCAGGAATGCCTCGAGGGGCTGGAGCTGCCTTGGCAGAGCACTGAGCAGGGAGCAGCGTTCCAGGATGACAAACACAGACTTAGCTCTGCAGGGCAGGGAAATCTTCTGGTGAAGTCCTGCTGTGCCCAAGCTCTTCCAGGGGTCAGCAGATGAGCAGTTTCCTCATTTAAGCCTCAGTGTGGTCTGAAGGTCTCCTTCACAGAGGCATTGGCGATTCTTGTGTGCCGAGGGACAGCATGAGAGCAGCAGCTGAGCATCTGTTCCCTGAGCCTGTGCTGCAGCTACAGCAGTCCAGTGAGATTTTTAACACTTCTCTCTAAAGAATATTTTTTTTGCCTCTACATGTAAAAATACATCAAGCTCAGGTGTGCCCAGATGGCTCTGAGAAACCCATGGGACCTCACAATGAGATTTACTGGCCATAATACTATGCAAACGTGCATGTATTTTAAAGTCTGTTACTCTATTTTGTAAATTGAATGAAAAAGGTGATAAATTAAAGCAAAACTAAGATATGAGGAACTGTCAGATGACCTTGGATACCTGCGGTGCTAATGGAGCTTGAAGCTGGAGTTGCCAGAGGCTCAGTCCTCCAGCTACTGAGCTGAAGGCTCTCTGTGTAGACTCATCTGCAAACTCATGGCCCACTGCAGCAGGTAAGAAATACAAGGCACAAAAGACTTTTCAGCAGAAAACGTCCTAAGAAGCTCTATCCCAGATCCTGCGCTGTGTCCTCGTACTGAGTTGTGACTTGGGCACTGAGATTGTGCCATTGCTGGAGTTTCCCTGTCCAAATAGTGTCAGGGCCTTGTGCAGTGACAGGCAAACTCTACACCTACCAGTGCTCTGAATTTTTTCAGGAGGAAAAGTCTGAGATGAGACCCTCTCCCCTTTCATCCCAGGATAACAGGCAGCAACACTCGCTTTCTGAGAAACAAGGGCCCTTTTTAAAGCACTCTCAGGTTTAACTCCCAAGGCATTTGGTAACTCTGTAAAGACAGGAATTAACCTGGGTTTCTAGTCTAATGCTTTTAAGCAGCATTTCAGAGGCAGAAATGATCTTCAAAATGTTTTGACTTCCAGTTTTGAGAGAAACATTTTTTTTCTTTGAAATTAGCCTAATTAAAGGATCACAAAATTAATTAAAACGCAAAATGAGATGCAACGCTTTGCAACAGGTCAAATGAGACGTTTCAACATGCTTTAAAATGAAATCAGAGATGGTTTTAATTTTGATTACAGAAACCTCCCTCTTCCTCCCCCAGCTATGGATAACACCAATCCAAACAAAATCCACCTCTTCCAAATCTGCCCATTGCAGCTCACAGAGAGGTTCAGCTCTCCTTACCCTGGAATGTCAGGGACCAGAGCCTGCGCTTCATGCTCGACCCTCAGCTCCCACCAAAGACACTTTGGCAGGATGATATTTTAAAAAGCTCCTGCTTGGCGGAGGCAGCTCGTTTAAAATCAGCAGCGCCCCTAATTGGGAAGGGGGGAGCTCTGCCTGGCAGAAATGCCACTGCTGGCTCCCAGCACTGCGGGGGCTGCCCAGTGCCACTCTCGATCGCCATCACTGTCAGAGGCAGGCTCCTGGCTGCAGCTAAACCATCCACCCGCTTAACACTGCAAGTCCCCCACATGTCTGGAGTTCGAAGGCAGCCATGAAGCAGTGGTGTGGGGAAGGCAGGGCCTGGTGCTGGCTCAGAATCCCTCTGATGTACTGGTGGACATCTGAGCCTTAATTGCCGCCGATGTGGCCTCATGCTGCTCCCCAGCAGAGCTGCAGACACAGCCCTGTCTCCAGCCCTTGGCACCAGAAAATTCTTTTTTCTCCAAGACCAAAAATTTCAGTTCTCTGTAAACATCAAGAAAGCGGCTGTGATTAAGCAGTTGGGGTTTTACAGCATCCCAAGGATGTAAAGTGCTATTTAAGCGATAACTGGTTTTACTGTTGTTATTTATTATGTGGAGCTGGTCAGTGCTGGAGCCTGTCCCTGCTCCGCACGGCAGGTGTTCCCAGCACAAAATTCTGGTGTAATGCTGGCAAGCCTCAGGCAAGCACCGCAAAAGCAGGTGGCTGCGATCCTCCTGCTTATTCCAGGAGCCCCTGCCGGCAAGAATCACAAGGGGAGACATTTTGTGGCCCTTAGGTGGGTTGTTAAGCCCAGATCCTGAGAGACATTCAGGTTGGTAAACCCATGGGGGAACTAAGGAGCTGCTACCCCACAGCAAAGCCCTGAAACACTGCTGCTTCTAAGCTCCTGCCTCGAAGAATGCATCCCTACAGAGGGGGTGAGGCGTGATCAGGCACTTCTGAGGGAAATTCTGCATTTTTCTCCCCCTACCCTGTGATCTGGGCAAGTGTAGGCAGCTCTGCTCATCCCATAGGGATGGCAGCAGGACCACAGCCCCCAGCTCCTGGTGCCCATGCTGGGGCTCAGGCTCACAGCTGCAGCTGGTTCAGGTTTTATGGCTCCCCAAAGGCTGCCCTACTTTGCTGCCAGACATTACCTCCTCGGGCAGGCAGGTGGGCAGCCTCCCAGTGGGGTGGCTGTCAAAGGGGGCTCTGCATGGAGGGATTGGGGGGCCAGCATGTGCATCATCCTCCCTGCAGCTGGCTGGGGTGCAAAGTGACTGTGGCGCTTGCAAAACCTTCTTTGTACACAGAATAGCATTTTTCAGTATCACTCGTGCGTTACTGCAGCGCTTGGGGTCATTAAACCCGGAGGAGCCAAGACTCCCCTCCACCAAGCACCATGCCACCGTGGATCCCATGCAAACATGGATACTCCAGCATCACAGCAGGGTGGCAGCCCTGTCCCCGACTATAGTCATGTGTCCTCCTCCCCAGGCAGGATGCTGTCTGTGCTGTGCTGCAAAAGCCAGAGGACAAGCTAAGCCAAAGCAAATCCCTAGGCAGCTTCCAAGGGGTTAAAGGCTGTGCACAGCCGCTCTTCTACTGCCTTTCCAACCTCCTCCTCCTCCTCCTCGAAAAAGGCAAACAAAGAGGCTCTCCTGAGCGAACAATACCCCACATGTACCTCGCCTGCCATAATGGCATTAGGGGAAGGTCAGAAAGAGATCCTAGCTATCCGCTCACGTTTAAGCATACAAAAACAAACAAGGCGAAAAAAAAAGAGGAAAAGTTAAAGCTGTCTGAAAGTGCCTCCCTCTCTCCCTGAAGAGTGATAAAGGCTTTTTGGCAGAGCGAGGTGGTGTTTATTTTGGTTTGTGTTGTGTTGCTGCTCTGACCCCCTCAGCTGTTAGCTGGCAAACCTGACAGCCTGATTGTTTTTACTGGACCATGCTGGAGTTTTTCACTTTGCAAAAGTGATCTGGGAGCAGTTTGCACTGATTGCTTCAGAGGGCTCTGACCAGGAACCATCGCCTTGTCCTGTGCCGTGCCCTGTGTCTCAGGCGGGACTGCAGCCGGGGCTCGGCCCGCAGCTGGTTTAAATCATCACTTTCTTCCCATTTCACTGCGCATGGCAGCGCTTGAAGATTTTCCTTTCCATTCCACTGAAATGTGACTCTAATTAGATGATAACAAGGCTCTGACATTTTCTAATCGTAATCCTATCCATGCAAGGGGACATTATTAAAACGATTAAAATTATCGATAAAGGGGAGGAAGGATGCTCGGTTAGAGAACTCGGGATTCAGCTCATGGTGCAAGTGGGGGAGGACAGCTCTGGGTCTGTCCTCTGGTATAAAGTCACTGCTGTCCCCCAGGATGTGCCACTCTCTAAACACTTGCTTAATTAACACAACACCTCCCACCAAGCTGGAGCCTCTCATCAAGATCAGGACTTACAGGAAAAGCTGTTCTGGTGACAAAAGGTGGACCTTGCTATCAGGAGTTAAAAATGAAACACAGCTTCATCAGACCTGAAGCGATCAAGGAGGCAGCTGGATGCAGCATTTTTCACACCCATTTGTGCTTATGTAGGAGTCCCAGTGCAAACACTAATATGACGTGGCTTTCCAACCCACTTTTGGGAAGGTTTTTGCTCCATGTGGGACAAACAGTTAGTCCCCCCAAGCAATTAGTCCCCATCTGCTCAGGTGAAATTAAAGGGTGCCATGTCCCTGTTCACAGGGTGAGCAGTACTTTTTAAAGCCAGGCATCCCCCTGCAGGTAAGAGTGAGAAACAGAGAGAGAAAAGAACCAAGTGCTAAGGTTTTGACAAAGTAACGGTGAACACGGCAAGGTTTTATCTTTACCACCTTTGAAACCGTCGGAGGCAATGCAACAGTTTTCTCTATATAGGGGACAGGCTATCCTGTGTGACATCCTACATCCCCTGTCCCAAACCAGCTGTCAGGCCCTGCATATCCAGCAGCGTGCTGCACAAGGGACATCCCAGCCATCCCAGCTGGAGCCTACCTTGCAGTCCATGAGCACCAGGGCCAGACCCACCATCACTCGCCTCGGTGGTCCCCGACTCTGTATTGCTTCTGCAGGATCCCATTGTTTTGTCTGCGGGATCCTTCCCTTTGTGGGGCTCTGTGCCCAGCTCCACATGAGCCCCTGCCTGGTGCGCAGGCAGGCAGCTCTAAGCCAGTTTTCTGCTCCGGAAACCTCGGGAATCTC
Organism: Psittacus erithacus; assembly: GCA_009867235.2. Classification (NCBI taxonomy): domain Eukaryota; kingdom Metazoa; phylum Chordata; class Aves; order Psittaciformes; family Psittacidae; genus Psittacus; species Psittacus erithacus. The sequence goes on along the minus strand of WYDI02025760.1, from coordinate 40,304 downwards.
CCTTGGTGTTTCCCAGAATAGCCTCAAGGCTCCTCTAATTTCCTGCAGCTGCTGCACACCAGCGGTGAGCTGCAGCCCCACCCGGAGCACCCTCTCAGAGGTGGCAGGGACATCGTGGCACAGCCCCAGGAGCTGGGGATTCCTCGTCCCTGGGAAAGCCCCTGCATCTGCAGAGAACAAGGCTTGTTGTGTAACACTGAAACAAAGCAATACCAACCTAAAGGGCACAGAGAAACTCAGGCAGTGAAGCCTGTTAGCCAAGACACTGGGGAACAGCTTGCAAGCTCTTACACCACCCCTCCTTGCTCCCCAGGGGAAGGGAAGTTGCACAGCACTACCCACCCCAATATGCACGTATCCCAATAGCCATGTGTTTCTGAGGATAAAACAGAGCAGGAAGTTTCCCAGTAGACGGTGATTCCTGACCCTTGCTGGCAAGCCTTGCTCAGTGTGGCTACCTCCACCCAAGGGGCCCAAGCCTCCTCAGCATGCACAACGCCAGAGACAGACTGTTGGTGGGTTAGTACAGTCAGTATGTGCCAAAGTACAGGGCATTTAAGATGCTCCTCCCAAGCATTAGTTTGCAGATGGGGTCAAACTGCCAACACAGAGGGTTGACAACACTGGCAAGCTGCAGTGCTTCTCAAAGAGAAAAGTCCTCCAGAGCTAGCAAGCCATTTGCAGAGAACAATTTATTCATCCAATTTACACCTTATTTCTCTTCACAAGCAGATCATAGTCTCCATGAAATTGCTCATTGCTAGAAATTATGCATTGAATATTTCAGGATACATATCTCCAGCAAACTGCCGGCTGCCAGTGCTATTTCCCTATTCATAGTCAGAAATCTGAGCTGTTTTGATAGGACATACAGCTTCCATAGCATGGCTCGTTCCCCGTCACGCAGGCATGATGCTCTCCTAGCCTGGCACCAACCAGCAGCGCTTCTTAGCTTATAAATAAAAGCTCACAACAGAATCAACCTTACCGTGCAAATATTCATGATTATGAATTTGAAAATCACTTCCTACGAATAAGCCTGCATAGTTTGCATTAAAATATGCTGCTTCAGCATCATTCCTGACAGTTTACATGTTTGCTAGAACAGCCACAGAGAGCAAACCTGAAAAGGTCAGGAAGGGAAAGCGAACAAATTTATTGAGAAATTGAAACATATGTTTGGTACTGGCTTAGAAAAAAATCTGTCACAAATACATAGATGGTGCCTCCATCAGACAGGCTGCACGACACAAAGCTTGCTGAATGGGGAACAGAGGTCTCAGCTAATTGAAAAAAGGATTAATTTTTACACCAACCAACTTTGATATTTTGAAGGTTTTAATTTCTTTTTAAAATGTTGAGGATTTCTTTGAAAAAGATTTCGAATTCATATTGGAAACCCACAGAGGGTTTTTAAGACTCTACCTTCCTATTTTAATAAAACGTAGCTTAGATTTTTTTTCTTGGAAATATCTTCATTAAATAGAAGAGGAACTAAAGGGCACGGTAATATAATTCACAGACGATACTAAATTAGGATATATTGTACACGGCAGTGTGGACTGAGAAATAATACAAAGGGCCCCAGAGAGATTGGAAACCTGGGTAGAAAATAAATGAGATTCAATTTGGAAAAATGCTGTCGATGCCTCTGGGGAAAATAATTTGAAACACGCGGAAACCTGGGAAGCAGGAATGGGTAACAGGGAGTTTAGAACAATAACAGAGAGAAAATTGGTCTGCAAAGCATTACGGAACCCCTCTAATGCCCCTAGAGTCAGCAAAGAGATTCCTGTTCACTGTCGCAAGGCCTTGGGGTGGTCATCGCCATGCTGATGGCAGAGGCGCAAGCAGAAACATGACCAAGAACAGGCTCATCACAGCAGTCCTGGGCATTGTTGTGCCAAAACCACACTGGAGAGACCAGGGAAAGGACCAGACCAGGGTAATTCAAATGACTGGGGGAATGACCAGGGCTAGGAGCTGTACCTGTACTAGCCCCTGATGGGCTGGACACAGAGGCACAGGAGGGTAAGGATGCTCTACAGGACCGTGATGAAGGTGAGGGGGAGAAGGGCAAGAGACACAGAAGCTAAACTTTGAAAAACCACTTCAGAGGATGCCCCATCAGTAAAGACCACAAGCACAAAGAGCTTTTTGACTGCACAAAGCTCTGCAGACACATACATTCCTGCATGCAACCTTCTTTTGAAAGGAGATTGGCTGGGACCCAGGTGGTCCCTATCAAACTCCAGTGTTTCCTCTTTTCTCTGGTTTTCTTTCAAATCTGCGTATGTTTATCAATGCTGCAAAGAAGGCAGAAAACAGGAGCACAGAACAAGCGTGAGCATGAGAGAAGGCAAAAAGGGGCAGGAGCAGCTTGGTCCTCAAAGAACATGCGCCAGGGGAGGAGTTGGACCAGTGCTGGATGTTCACACCTCTGTTCAGACTCACAGCAGCTCCAGTCTTATCAGCAGATGGTACCACCAGGTGCTGTTAAGTTACCAGTTCAGAGAAGAAAAGCTTTCTCTAAATTTCACCCAGCCCTGGGACTGTGACAGGATCATCCCCTCCCCTGCCCAGGAAGGGAGGTAACTACCAGCATTGTAGGCTCACCATCCTCACTTTCCCAAGAACCCTTTCTCCCAGAGACACCATCTCTGATAACTAACTCGGTCCTTGAGAGCTAGGGTAGGAGTTTGGATGTATCATCCCAAAATCACTAAAGCACTGTTTCACACAGCACTTTTAGAAAGATGCCTTATAGAAGAAATTCCTTGGAACAGGTGACCTGATCCAAGCCAGGAATCAGCTTAATTTACAAATGCAAATATTCCGCTGAGCTGGACCTGTAATATTTGGACATCCCCACGGGAGGGATCATGACCTTGAGCAAGCCCTTTATTCCCCCTCCACAAACATGTGCTTCCCCATCTCTTGGGATCACAGTTCTGAGAAAATGAACTGGGGAGGGTGAGGCCTCCTTACCCACACAGGGCCCTCACTTAGAGGGCTGCACAGAAGGGGCCTGGTCCTGCAGCATCTCTCATAGCCAGAGGGCACAGCTCAGCCTCATGCCAGCACCTTCCTGTGGCTCAGCTGCACCAGCTATTGAACACCGCATACAACCTAGCTGTGCAATGTCTGAACCACCACAGCCCAATCCTTTCACATGGAGCTGCACGAGGTCAGCCTTCTTGAAGGATACCAACTCGTGTTCTTTCTAAAGGGCTGGGCACTGTTTCTCGAGGGCACTCAGAACTCTACTCACCTGTTTTCTATATTTCAAGAATCCATCTAAGCTCATACATTCCTGACGATAAACTCTACCCTAGCAATTTTCTCCTTTTCATTAAAATTATTTACACCAGAAGAACTTAAAACAAAAATCGATTTCAGAAGAAACAAGGAGGAACAGACCAAGGACTCCTGCTTTCCAATGCAATTGTTTTGCTTCTGAAAGGCACGCGGTACATTTATGAACTTGAGCATCACATATATATTTTAATAGGTAACAGCACAAACACTTGTTATTGTATCCATCGTTTCTTCTTGACCTTAAGAAAAATAGGGTTTGTCAGGTAACAGCATTTCTGACATACTGAAGTTGTTTTCTTTCACCTTTGGGACAGAAATAACATCTTTAAGCATTCCGTTGAATGAGCTTTCAGAAGTGTGGCTTTGGAGACACCTAACCAGGCTCTAACAAAAGGAACTGCAACTAAACAAAATGTTTTCCTTTAGATAAGGTTGAAACTACACGAGACTTTCCATCAACTCTGAAAAAACAAATATCTGATTTTAATTCTAATTCTAATAAGAGTGATTGTTTCCTCCAAGCATTTCGAATTAGATGCAATCATTGTTTTCCCCAGCTGAAAACCCTGGCACTAGGCTGGGATTGAGGATGGTTTTGATGATCCTCCCCCAGAGCTATTCACAGGCTTTTGGAGACATTAATCTCAAATCAGGGAAAATTTGTTTACACTTTTTCCAGGACTATTGATTTTTAGACACTTCTCTGAAACAGCTTATATCTAGCTCTAACAAGAGGGGTCCTTAGGAATGAAAGACGTGGATGTATGACTGGCTCTTGAAGTATTGGGAAACACCAGAGAGAAGGTTTGAAAAGGCATTTTCCTGCACACTAAGACTGCTACAACACACTGGCTCTCCGACCAACACAGAGTTTCAGTCAGCAAATGTTTTAACTTTCAGCTGAGGCCAACAGAGAAACAAGGAGGTCTTGGGACCCCAGCAATGTACAGCACAACAGCAACCAACTTGCAGCCTTCATTGTCTTCTCTCGGGTCATCGACAATTAAAGAAAAAAGCCTAACTTCAGTGATTCAAGGCAAATACCCACACGACATTTTTAAAAACAACCAGTTTCTAAAGGTGAACTCAACAACATGCACGAAGGCAGAAACCTAAGTTTGATCTATTACCTAAACAGAGATACACCACCTTTGCTCCTCAGTCACCAGTGTTTCAGGGAGGTGGCGTGGTTACAAAACCAGAAAGCAGCATCCTTAACTTTAGAATATGTCTAACACTTTGGTTACTTAAATGCATTGTGTCCCACACTAAAACATTGTGTCTGTCTTTAGACTGGAACAAATGATGAATTTATACACTTCAGTATAAATATCTGCACATTCTCTCATATAGACTGGTCATCTAATGCCACCAGTTTCCAGTCCAGCTACCAAGTGTAAGGCAAGATTATCTTCATCCAGCCCAGCTTGGAAGGAACTGGGAAACCAGGGAGTCTTCGCATCCTTGCTCACTCAGCAAATATGAGTCTCCTATGGAAGGGTAAGAGCTCCAGAGGGTATCTAGAATTTCAGAGGAAAAAAAAAAGCCGCATAAGCCATTTCAGAAAGCTGTAGGCACTACCCAGTAAATGTAAGCCCTTGGTCTCCCGTAAGTGACTTTTGGAAATCCTCTCCATGGCTACAGAGGCCCTGGATACTTGATGAAAGATATCATCATCCTGTTGTGACCAGAATCTGTCACATTCATTACCTTTTACTCAATCACTTTGAAATGCAAAACATGGTTTGACAAGCTTCATTTCTGTATTTAACCAGTTTTAAAGTATACTGTTTATTTTAATTGCATACATTCTTCATCCAAGTGAATTTCAACAAAATTAAAGTTAAAACACATAAAGGTTAAGTTCACTTTTTCTAAGATGAAAAAGCTAGGATTTGAATAAAAAAATTGAACTATGTAATTGTTTAAATGAGCATTCCTTTACCATATCATCCTCCCTAGGAAGAAGTAGTGCCATATTTAATGCAAGCAGCTATATTTGGTTACAAATCATGTTTTAGCAATTATACTGCACAGCAAGAATGAACAACTCTGTAGTTTTTAATAAAATACACATGAGAAACAGGATCTTCAATTTGCATTTATTTTTATCTCACTTGTCCATGGGAAGTCATGTTCAAAACCTTCTTTTCTTGTCTTTTCATCAGAGCAAAGCGAGGGTTTGCTTGAGCCCACTGTGGCTCCATCATCAGGTGAGATGTAACTGTCCTGCCCAGTTCAGAACTGAGCTGCATCAGGAGGTCTTAACTCAGACGTCACACCTCCATGGTTTGCATAGGGAAGAGAGCATCAATATTACAAGCCAAAAAGTGCCCTTGAAACGTAGGGCTGGAAGGTACTTACGCAATAGGTGGGAAGTGGCACCACCGCCTTCCTTGGAGGGCAGCACCCTCCTCTCAACACACTTCACATCTGTCGCCTCCAGTGGGTTTGGCAGTTCTCAGCCTGGCAGGTTCCTGAGGCTTCACACACCCAGGGCCTGGCACCGACAAAGGGAGAGCTACACCTGACAGAGACCTTGGCCATCTTCCCTCTTGATGTGTACCATAACAAACCGAGTCTTCCTGGTACTAAAATGAGCCTGTAAAGCCAAAATTCCTCTGTTTTAAAGCCTACCAAAAGCTCCAATTAATTTCCATTGGCAATGGATTGGCATCTTAAATCCACCAGGTTTCAGCCCTTATCTGGCTGATCTCATCATTAATGCCAAGAGAAGAAGTAAGGAGCGAGGAAAAGAGGGAAGGGCAGAATTATGGAAAATAACAGGGCTACCTGGGAAACAGATTAATGAACTGCTATCAAAACATCCGAGTACTGGGTAGTAGCTCACTACTGTCTGGAGCACCTTGCTATCCTACTGCTTCTGTGGCTGGTCAGATGCTGGAAAGGATCCCCACGTAAACACACTTACCTCCTGCTCTAGGACAGACAAGACTTCACTCAACCCCACTCCAGCTATCCTGTGCAGTAAATACACTACTTTAACATTTTTTAGTAAAGATGATAAGCCAGATCAGTAACTTGAGGAGGGCAATGACTTTGATGGATTTGGGACCATGGTGCTGGCTACCAACAGCAAGGTCAGTATGAGCAGTATTTTCCCAATGGGCTGTCTGAAGTTTTCCAAGCCAAAGCCTTCCCTAGATCCAAACTTCAAGAACTGGGATGAGGATGCTGCAGGTCCGTCAACCCAGAAATCCCATCAGCAAAGTAGATGGAATCAAAAACATACAAGGGCAAAGCTATTCCAGTGCAGTTCTTTTTCCATCCACCACATGGATTAGCATAATTAATGAAGTATTTAGAAGCTTTTAGACTAGGAAGCAATGCCACCTAGTGAACAGGATGGCATGTAACATAGAGGGGACACTCCTGAAGGCTGGTCCTGGGGCACGGTGCAGAAGCAGCAAGCTCCCACTGCTGCAGCAGGGCTCGGCATCCAAGCCAAGCAGTGCATGTACATGGCATCTGTGCAAGGACTAAGTAGGTATCCCACCATCTGCTCCCCTAGTCTCACCAGCTACACAAGTGCAAGTTCAAAGACATTTTAACCAATGAATAATTTAAAGAAAAATGCATTTTCAGGAGGCCTTGAATTTAAATTTTCCTTCAACAAGACCTTTTAAAGCTGGAAAATATACAGCTTAAAAGTGACAGATGGCTTCAAAATTAGAGATCAGATTATACAGGAATTTACAAAGGTATTGCAGAGAAAAAGCAGCGCTGAATGTTACTAAATTTAGGATAAAGCCTGAGCAGACACCAGCAATTAAATAAAAATTCAACAAAAAATTCACACTGCCCACCAGCCATCAGTGTTCAGCAGTGGCTGACAGCCACATCACAGCCTCAACTGCCTAACAGAGGGCAACTGGTTCCCATTCCTGCTCTGAACCATTTTCCATTAGAAGATCCAAATTGTGAGCAAGACAGCCTCTCCACACAAGATATTTGATGAAGTGGTTTTTTTGATTCTTTCTTCCCCTCTCCTCCCCGCCCCCCCCGAAATTCCTGTTTTTGTTTAGTTATTTGCAAAACCATGTCAAGTTATAAGCATATGACCACAAATCAGACAGAAGTTGCTACTGATGTGGTTTTGCCCCCCTCACCCCCCTTGCCCCAAGCATTTGCCATGGTAATAGAGAGTTATAAAACTAACAGTTGTGATCTATGGTGGGGCAGCAGTTTGATCAGACTAAAGATTTCTGGTATGCAAAACTTCTCTACCAAAAAATGTTTCAGCCAATTTGTAAAATTGATGGGACTCCAGAGTAATCCTGCCAAAGCCAAACAGTAACGTGTTTGATACAGAGGGATTTTCAGTGGATTTGCTGGCAGGTGAAAGGGGGCAAGAAGACAGGTTTGGTTTAACACACACATTCTTTTTGCAAGTACGGCGCTGACTCTGCTGTGAAACGCGTGAGAAGACAACCACCAACGTGGCAGGCAACAAGCAACCAGAAGATGTTGTAGGTCAACCCGTGAGCAGGGAGCTGGAGGCGCCACAGCAAGCGCTGCTCCCATGGTCCTTGCATGACATCTGGTGGTCAAAGACTACCCCGAGAAGAAGCATCTGACACACTGCACCCAGGGTACCCCCAGAGCCACAGGAATTGCCATCAGCTACAGCCCTGCCACTTACTTCACCAGGACCTAAAAGCTCAGTTCCTAATGTATGCTCTGATAGAATGATCAAATAGTGAACTTGTAGGAACTGAACTTGCACGGTAAATAGCACAGATCCCCTCAAAATACACCCCAGTCCCTTCTAAAGACTAGGGCATCCTGTCTGGGAAAAGTCAAGTGCCTACAAGAATCCTAAGTGGCCATAAATTTAACGCATTGTTTCATTATCCTGAAGTTCTTAAGCATCTTTCAGCTATGTTTATGTTCTAAAGGGAAAAACATTCATCTGAAGTGTGATCCACCAGAAGTCAAACCCCAAAACTCTGCAAAAAATTCTACCCCAAAGTCTCTTTTGTGGCCATTAATAGTGGCATTTAAAGATTGCCTTCTTGTACTAATTGCTTTAGAAACAGAAGCATTTCAGAAAATGATAAAACTGGTAGTAGATCTCCAAAGACAAGCTTCCTGAATGAGAAGGTGACATACTCATTGAAGGTGTATCTTGAAACTTCTCTGTACCTGAGACTTCCTTAAAAACACAAAATCCGCACTCCAAACCTGAAATCCCAAAGAAGCCAGTAACTGAAAGGTGAGCTGGAATCAACTTAATTTTTAACATCCTTTGGGCAGCTTGGGTGTATGCAGCGAAGCAGAAGCATGCTTGTCTGCTTTTCAATAGTCTGGAGCTGTCAAGAGATGCTGCGAATAAATTGTCAAGCCCTGACTGTCCTAAACAAACGTGATGTTCAGCTGAACCCTGTGGAGGCAGTTTAGTCCCTTGCTGCAGTTGCTGCCTGCATTAAATTGATCAAGAATGCACAGGCTTAAGGCAAGACTTAGCCTTTCCCTCCGTGCACAGAGGACCAGCCATCCCTGCACAAGGCATCTTTTCCCCACATTTCTCTCCCACTTACCCAAATGTTTCCATAAACACGATGGCTCCTTGTCTGTACCAAGCTTATGTACCATAAACATGACCTGACCCACATTATTCAGTTAAATTCATCTTATTTAAAGCTCAGTTTCTCCCCTGCCCTTCCTCCCATGGCACATTTATCACAAAGCAATGCAAGCAGATTCCGTGATAGATTTCTGATCCCGTCTTCTCACAGCGACTTCCCAAAGCTGCCCGTAAAGAGCCTGAGGTAATCTAAGCATTAGGTAAGGTCTACAAACTCAAGAAAGTGCCACATTAGGGGAGATGAGTTACTGACAATACTGAAATCAAACACAAGAATTAAGAACCTGTCAGAATTTCAGGCAGGAGCTGGAGCTGCTTTGTACTTGTTCTGCTTAATTGTATTGAGAGACAAGAAGCCAGTTGATTTCTCAAGGTATTTCACTCAGTTTGCAAGGTTTTAGCTATACAGTTTGCAATATTACATGCTCTAAAAATGAAATTCAATCCCCAAATCCTTCTAGCTGGTTACTCATAAAATCCATTAAGTTCAGACACAAGCAAACCAGACTCATCTCTTTCCCTCTCAGCGCCTATTACATATAAATAGTAATTATTGTTCCTGGCAAGGCTCTGGTGTCTCTGATGATTCTGCACTTTAATGATCTGATTTCTTAGTACTTTCCACTGAAGAATATATTTAACAAGCATCCATGCTTCCTCCTCCATGATAGGATTTTAAAATTATGAATGTAATAAAGACAATGATGTTGCCAATTTCATGATTAATAACTTAAAGACACATTCACTGAGCCTTCATTCCCCCATTACCACAAATTCACAAGCTGCATAGCTTTGTAAAATTCAGCGCAGACAAGACTTAACTCTATAGTTACACAGCTAAATCAATAAGCAATACAAGAAGGACATTAATTTAGTTTGATCTAGAGAAGCAATTTAAGTCCTACCTGTTCTGCTGACAGATTTGTGTTTTTTAAATGCTACCTCAGTATAAAGTGTCTAATGCAAGATTTACACCCTTGTTTATGCAATATGCAACATCTCCAATCTTGTATGTTGTCACTTATCAAACCACAGTAAGTTGTATCTAGCAGCTACAGAATAGAGAGCATCATTAGCGTACAGTTCAGAGTTATAGAACTAATCAACTGGAGAGGCTTCTCCTAATAATATAGATGCCAAAACAAGCTGCTACAAACATTCCCTCAACCATCACATCAGTTGTTTTTAAAATTAAAATGAAACCAAACTGCTGATAGAAAATAGGGTTTATGGTAAAACTCTATTTTATTACTTCACAGGAACATGGACTTCATTAGATGCAAGAACACGCCCAGAAAACACAGTTGCTCGGTGGAGTTAAGTCTGCATCACTTCCCAAGGTTTAAACTTTCACATCAACTTGAATAAATGCTACAGTAAAGGCCAAACAAAACTCTGAGAAAGCAAAGGTAGGTTAAGCTTTACGCTAGAGATGCAACCCATGCCAACTCCTCTTTGTAAGCCTGTCTGGCTCGATAATCAGTGCAAGTGAAACATTCAGACTTCACACTCAAGAGGGCCATGTGGAATGAAGCAGCAGCATATTTAATAGCACAAAAGTCCAGCCTCCACTGTGCAAATATCTAACAGCTCAGCAATAGGCATCTCTCTACTTACCTTGCAGAACCAAGGCCACATTTTGCATTTTTTTATTTGTATCAGCTGCACAGTCATTATAAACTACAGATTAAAGCAAACAAAACGGAAAATAATGATTTATTTCCAGTTGTGTTTGAAGTTTATTACAGCCCAAGGAGCTTAAATTTGTTGCGCACAAGATGGAGGTTTTACCAGTTCTGGACTATTTGTATAAATCAGCACAGTAAGACAATCTTTTCAGAACAAGCTGTGAAATTTAAGCATCAGCCAAACCAGTTCAGAGTGATTTATGAAATTCTGAAGATCACATTAAATGGAATTGCTAACAGCCATAACTACATCCACATAAATGTGCCTCTCATAATAAAAACATTCTACATAGCTCTGAATGTTTTAAGAACCAGTAAAATGACTACAGATTATGGAGTCCATCTCCTTTAAGGCATCAAAGACATTCTCAAGGAGGAGTTAATTAGTCCAGTTTCACAGGATACACCATTACAGAATCTGAGATTCTCACTGCCTGTGATTAATTTCAACCCTGCACCAACATACTTCGCTTGCATTAGCTCTGTTTTCAATTTCCCTTCCTTTTTTTTCAGAGGTCTTTCACTGGGGTGTTCACAGCTGGAGACTCAAGTGTAGCTACTCTGTGCTGCCCCATAACCAACTGTAGCACTTGTCAGCAAACCTCTAGATGACAAGGAAGCACATAAGTACTTTCCAACATGCATGTTTCCCCACCCTGTTCTCCAGTTCACAAGGCAGCAGATTCACATGCAAGCTCCCCTCCCCTCAAACAATCTGGTATACATATGCACTTGCTTCAAAGCATCCACACTCCCATTAAACTCAAAGTTCACAGAAACAAAAAAAAAACCCAGAAAGTTCACTGTGCTTTTACTGATACCACTGATAAAGGGATCACGATTAAAGACTCCTTCCAACTTCTTATATAGAGGAAGATGGATTCCTACCAACCAGCAGCAGGCACCAAGCTTCAGGACTACCTCTGGTCCAGTGCTCCAATGCATTCCCAAGCAATGAAAAATGTCCATCAGTGAGGCAACTTCCACAAAAAACAAACGTCTTCCTCGGAAGCACTGGGTCTCCTGGGCTAGCACACTGTCACAGCACACCTTTCAAGCTTTCTTACCAAACAGCTTAAGTTCTGGAAATAAATGCAACTTGCTTATGCAGTTCCTCTTCTGTATTTCATTCCCTCTCTGCAGGGAGTCTTGCTTGAGGATATAGCTTCTATTGCATGCATCCAAAGTTGGCATCTCTTTCATGTCCCTTCCTGGCCACTCAATTCTCCCTCTTCATTCACACTGGTATGCACATTCAGTGACAAGTTACACTGAAGTTACTCTGGGTTAACAGCAGCCTTTTGGCTGCATTAGTTTTAGCCTGGATCAGTTCAGCTGGTCCCACCACATGGCCTTGCTAGCATTTGGACCATTCATGTGATAGCAGCGCAGAGAGAAGATAAGAATGAAAGCACTGGCTTGCATGTCCTACCCTAGCACATAAGAAAGTACATCCCAAGTTTCAGTTTTCATGCAAGTCACCCTGCACTGCTCACAGTCACTTGCCCCAAGAAGGTGCTGCTGTTTGTATCAGTAACACTTGAGGGAAACACAAACAAACCATATGCTGCGGGATGTTCTGCACCATACAATGGGCAAACATATGTTTAGTCCATCTAAGTTTTCAAGTTATTTCTGATTCAGTAAGTTCCTTGTTTAAATTATCTGAGTGTGTTAGGCCTTTCTTATCTTGCTAAATTAAGCCAGTCCTTGCCAGCTGCCAACAGGGGAAGTGGGAACACACAAGGATACCACAGGACCCCCTTCAGCACAACACCGCTTGCTTCCACCTCCCAGCCTGACTGTGCTTGGTGCTCCCTCACTTCTCCCTCCTGTAATCTAGAAGGGATTTGCATCGAGCTTAGCTCAAGCCTGAATTAATTTGCGAGACAAAGAAGTCAAAGTGGTTTTCCTCCATCAGAAGTCAGGGCTATGGACAGACACAAAGTGAAACTGTGCAGCAAATGATGTTTAGCATTGAAAATAGCTTTCCTTTCACTTCTTACTGGCAGAAAAACACAGGAAAGACATTTGCTGGTGTAGCAGTCCCATGCAACCATCCCTTCGAACAAAAGTAGTTCTCTTCAGCAAGGAGCACATCATAGTTTACAGACCAAGGTGAAACCCCAAAAGTCTCAAGATCCACTGTTCTCACTCATCCCTACCCAGTGCAACAACGCTGCCAGACTTGCCACCTCCCGCCCCTCCAGAGCAGAATGACATAATCTTGTTGTGTTTGTACAGCACCCACCACAAGTTCTATTACTCCCAACCAGACCCATCTGTGCTCCTGATCACAAACAAAAGTAGGGGTGTCTGAAACAATCAAACAGCAGATGCAGCAGAAATGAATTAATTTATATTTGAACAAAGGCAAAAGCCATTAGGAGGTTAAAGACAACAAGCTTGATGGAAATTCATTTGAAGATAGAGCTGAAGGGACAGACACTGAAATGGTACATTTCACTGCATACTGTGGAACTAAAAAATGACTGAAAGCCATCTGAGATTTAAAGAGTTACAGCAAGGAGCTTATCTTAGTATCTAAGCCATGACTCTTCAGGGGCCAGCTTTATAACTCTCCTTAATACACACATCATGAAGACTTCTGCAGCATATACGAACATACCACCAATCTGACCGACTGAACACCTTTGTACTTTTTATTATACAGACAGGTGCTGAAGCTTTTTTGTGCAAAGGCTGCTTTTTATCTACAGGGACAGGCTGATAATGACACTGGATAAATGTTAACAAAACAAACTTTATTAGCAACTTGACTATTTAAAAAAGGGGTCTCCACAAATTGAACCTGTAGATGAGTTTAGCCACCCTAAAAAGTGATTCAGTATTATACAGCCACAACAGGGACAATGGAACTACCAAATAGGTTCTATCTGTTCTTTTTTATGGCATTGTTTTTTTTGTTTTTGATACATTCAAAGCATTATTGCATCAAAAAACATATCATGCATCTTTATGCTTCCAGACAAATTCACCTGTATTTGTCATTTCTAGCTACATCTCAAAGGTGCACCAAATCTACAGTTTTTATGGTTTTAGTTGCATGCTTTGCCTATATGCATGCTGAGATAATAAATATTAAATACAGGAAAGAACATAAGAGAACCAAACTGGCATTAGGAATATTTTATGGCAGCTCTGTTATCTTCTGCCAGTTAAAGAACATGTCAAAAAAATGAGGTAACAAGTGGCCATACCACTCAGCTGAGAATCGTTCAAAATTCACGGAAGTTTTCAGAAATTCAAGTACACAAACACCAGCTGCAACTTGTCAGAAATGCCAGAGAAATTAGGTTGGCTGCATTCTATTAGTCTATTAGCTGGCGTTCACATAGCTCCTTGTAAATCCTTTTTCTCACTCGGGGCATATCTTCCTGGGAGAACTGAAAAGGCTGGTCTAAGGCGAGGCACTTGCAGTACTGAGGAAAAGGAAAAGTCTTATTGAAAAACAGGGCATTTACTATATAAACAATATAGGCCACTAATGTTTAAAAAGCAGTACTCTTACCTGGAGCACAAAAACCCCACAGTCACTGTCATTTTTCTGTTGTGGAATGCACTAAAAGGAAAAAAAACAAGAAGAGACATGTTAGGTCTTTACTTATTCTTCTATTCCCTGATTCCTGCTTAAAGTCCAAAAGTAGATTCTTCATAATGAAGTTAGCTCACTCTCAGAGCTAGCTGTTCTGCAGCACAAGAAACTGGAGTTGTAATCACTTATTCTGATCCCAACTTTTGCAAGGTGACACTCAACACCTTGTTAGAAAAACACCTAACATTCAGAAAAATATATAGTACAGAACAGAAAACAAATTACAAATCTTTCCTTCAAGTTTATTGCCTTTTAGTGACCTATACAGAACAGCTTCTTAATTAGTTTAAATAAATGTTTGTACAGCATTATCTGCTTTACACAGGACCAAACTATATCAGCAAAGTCATACAGGCCTAGAGGAAGATTAATCTCAGCTCCCACGCTACTAGCAGTGGCTTTCTTCCTCCAGCCACACCAAAGGGTCTTGAAGAACATTAAGAGTGGTACACTGTCAAGCAACAGGACTGAGCAAGGCAGTCTCAAATGATAACTTTCAACCTTCATTATTTCTCCAAACATGCTCAATTTTGATAAACCGAGTGAAAAAGTCCCACTTGTTAGTGCTGCTATACCTCTGACACTTGAAGAGTAAAAGTAATTATTTTTCCTCAGCTCACAGATCTTCTACCTCATAGAATGCAGGAGGACAAACTCTGACTGCACAGAGTGTGCATGAGTGCAGAGAGGAATCATTTAATGATTATACCAGCATCTAAAAATAAACCTGTGCAAGGAGGGAGCTGTTGGGAGTATGTCTAGTGTGCAATGACCTGTTTGATATCTTTGGAGCCATTATGGTATGGCTAGGCAAATCACATATTACCTCATGTACACTACACACAAGATATTCCCTTCTATAGTTGTCAGACTTTGTTTACTTAGGATCAAACACAGTGTGTCACAAACAGCCCTGGAGACCAAATCCATAGCAAATATAAAATATAGGCAGCAGCAATATTAGCCTGTTCCCTCCCTCACCAAGTCCCATCCATGCAGCATAATTCAGAACAGTCGTTTGGGAGAAGTGAGGAAGCTGAGTCTTCAGCTCATTCAGGGCCTGATCTTGCGCCAGCTTGGGCACCAGCTACAGATTTTGCTGCACAGACATTTAATTGTCCAGAGATTAGGCTGAGATCATCAGGTCACTTGCAGAAAGTATTACAGACCTGGTGAGAGCTGAATGAGAACAGAGCTCTAACTCCCATGTGTAGCCAACTGTGTCGCTTCTAGCACCCTCCACATGGTCAGCATAAACCAATTTACTACTTGCACAAATATATGGGTTTAGAAGCAGCTTCCTAATATCTTAAGGGAAGTCAGACTCCAGGGATTGAATGCTACCATTTACCTTTGTAACAGCCGTTTGCCAACCCTGAAGAAACTCAGGATGATTCTTCTCTTTTGCTTCAGTCAGCAAATACTTTCGAATATTCTTCAGAAAGGAAAGGAAAAAAGCAAAAAGATTATTCACCAGCTAAGGAATAAGAGACATCGACATCTTTGCTGGTATCCTTTTTGACAATGAGGACAAATTTCACGCGAGCATTAAACATCAGGATCTGAGCTCTGAGTTACAGGTAAAGAACTCTGGTGGGTACTATGCCTTTTACCATCAAGGCTCATTTTGGTCTGTCAAGGGGGAGCTTCAACACTCCCCAGCACTGCTGTACACTAGTATACTTAATATTAGGCTAGCTGTGGCACTAGGGCAGAGAGTCAGAGTGCTCTCACATGCAGAGACATACAGAACAGTTTGGCACGTGTTCTCTCCTGGATTACTTGGCTGACACCAAGACCCTCACATTTGATATGATAGCATTTTCCTCCTTGAATCTCAATACAAAATACTTTTGAGTTCTGCAGCTAATCAACAAAGCTCTAGGGAGAGTCTTAGTGACATATAGGAAAAAATAGTCTGACAAAAGCACAGAAAAGGAAGCAAGATAAATGAGCCTATGGTCTTAGGTTAAGCAAATCCTTCTACTTCTCTGTAAACAGGCTGGTACTTTATAGCACAATTTAAACGCACTCTAGCACACTAACAACCACTTCAGTGGGTGGATCACTATGGAGTTTTGGGTATTGGCCCCCCCTTCCCCTAGAAAGGGCAGGAATAAAGGTGTCTCATATTTGTGAGACATTTACGTGCAAATGTTTTGCCAAGAGCAGGATGGGAGAGACCACATTGCAAGAGACTCCAGGGCTGTTGAGAGGGACCCCTAGTTTACACTGCAAGTTCAGAAGCTAGAGAGCACAAGGCCTCTTGCTCCCAGAACAAACATTAGCTTCATCCTCAGCAAATGCCAGCATGAAACTAGTATCTTCATTCAGAAGTTCTAGCTGGGAATTCTCCTGGGTACAATAATTACTACTCTTTTGTAAGCCAACAACTACAGACAGTTAAAAGTAGAGGGCTGCTGCATCAAGCAAGCAACTAAGTTGACAAAATTAGCTTTTGTAAGAAGGTCATTACAATTTGCTAGTCTCAGCAAAACTTTCTGGCTACTGTTTACCAGAAAAACTGATAATTCAACTCCAGTGTTCAGGATGCAGCTTTGAAAGGTTGCTAGGTTATAATTGAAGGTACACACCCCATACCGATGCAGAAGAGAAAGGAAACAGGGTGTTAACAGCACAGCAACACATAAACCCCACTGAGCAACACCACAGCATCTTCAGTCCTGTTCTCTCACCCAGGCAACCTCCTCTAAAAAGGATTTATCATTTACCACAATTGATCATTTCCTAAATGAGTCCCTTAACAGTTGAAAGAACTGCCTTTACTTTCCTTCTAGCTTGTCTGTTTCCCTGTGGCACTTGGCTTAGAGTCCCTGCTTTTTGTGGAAGTGACAAGACAGAGCCACAGAAGGTGTGTGCTGATTTCACAGTCAGGCTAATTAGCCAACAGGCAATCCGGTCTCAGCTCCCCACTCTGGTGTGACCCTCAAGGCCTGTTCTTCAGGCTCCTTAGCAGGACAAGTTGATTCTCATTTAATGTATGTCAGCACAACAGACTCGAAGCATTTAAAATTTAAGGCTGAACAGATAAAGGAAAGGAGGGGTCTGTTTGTTCAAGAAAACAGTTCAAACTTTGCAGTCACAGCTGTCACTCTTACCTCTACACAAAACTTAAAATGAATGCCTTGGGAATCATAAAATGAAATAATTCGATTGGGGATATTCACAGTAATGAGGGACCAGTGGACTTCCAGGTGAATAGGAATTAACAAGAGAGTCTTTTTAAACAAGTCCACCTGTCAAGAAGAACAATATATTAGACACAATACCACAGGTACAACACAGCACAGATTAATCATACCCAAGTTGCCTCTCCACCACCCTGCAATTGGAGTCTTCTTTTGCCCGCTCCACTCTTTCACCACATTCCTCATGTTTATCTCATACAAAGCTTATCAGCATTCACAAAAATACAGTTACAGAACAGAAAGTGGCTAAGGAGCCTTGCACAGTATCACAGTCACCACTGTATTTGTGACAAAATCCTGCAGGTCTTGTACATTAACAAGCAGAATTTCTTGAGTCATGATGGTAATATTATTGAGCCTCAGTTTGGGTTGCATAATGATGCTCTTGCCATGTGAGCACCACTGTTTTCTATAAGAGCTGCATCACAGATAAGTGACAGTCTTGGGGGTGTTGGCTTACACAAATCTCATCACAAGCCAGCAGTGTGCACTCGCAGCCCAGAAAGCCAACTGAATCCTTGGCTGCATCATAAGAAGTGCGGCCAGCAGGTCGAGGGAGGTGATTGTTCCCCCCCTGCTCTGCTTCTGTAAGACCCCACCCGAAGTACTGTGTCCAGCTCCGAGACCCACAATGTAAGAATGATGTGGACCCATTACAGTGAGTCCAGAGGAGATCATGAAGATAATCTGAGGGCTGGAGCACCTCTCCTATGAAGACAGGCTAAAAGAGCTGGGCTTGTTCAGTCCAAAGAAGAGAAGGCTCCAAGGAGACCTCAGAGCAGCCTTCTAGTACCTAAAGGCGCTGACCAGAGAGGGACTTTTTATAAGGGCATGTACTCATAAGACAATGGGAAATTACTTTAAACTGAAAGAGGGGAGATTTAGATTAGATATTAGGAATAATTTCTTCACTATGAGGGTGGTGAGACACTGGAACAGGCTACCCAGAGAAGCTGTGGCGGCCCCATCCCTGGCAGTGTTCAAGGCCAGGTTGGATGGGGCTTTGAGCAACCTGGTCTAGTGGAAGGGGTCCCTGCCCAAGGCAGGGGTGATGAACTAGATGATTTTTAAGGGCCCTTCCAACCCAAACCATTCTATGATTCTATGAAGCAGTGGTGATTACAAACATGCTACAAAATCAGTAAGCTGATGCAGTTAGTCTTCCTCTGCTGTAACTCAGGTTCCGTGTCTTGTCAGATGAAGGCAGAGGAGGAGTGCATGATGCTTTGGTGGGCACAGGAAAGGAGGGAGTGAAGGCAGAGCAGATCCATCCTTTCTTGAACTTAACTTTGTAGCAGATGTACTGTGGTCACAGGCAAGCAAACAAGGGAAAAGGTCTTAAAGTACAGTACAAGAAGATCAGATGCAACACCCCCAGTGACTGTGTGGCAGATGAGCCCTTCTGCTTTTGGAAGCCAGCCAAGCCAGGGCCTTTCATGATCTTCCTTTTCCCAGCTCCTCTTGAAATGAGCGTATAATTGCAGGGTTTTTGATGGTACAGTCCAGAAAATAAGCTAAAATAGAATACTGAACTAAGCAAACTCATCCTGAGAGAAGATTTCCATGTTTTTTTGTTTTGTTTTTTTTTTAAGCACTATGCAATTTGAACAGCACATAACTGCTGCAGCACTGGTAAAGACAGGTCGTTTGTAAAAGAGAAAAGTGTATTTTTTCAGTAACAGTGGGAAGCTGAAGACACAAAGATATCTGAGCATTCACAGCAGCTATCAGCCAAGCCTTGCTCAGAACAGTACTTCAATTGTCCCAAACACTGACAATCCCTGCTTCCACCTGCAGAAACTGCTTCCTGACCATATTACAGCACACTCGCTACACAACGATCCATCATTCTTGGAGGGAAGAAAGAGATGTCACCTAGCAGCAAGTGGGGCCCATAAGGGAAAACTGGAATAAGATAAATGAATTACACCACCTGTGATGTCCAGCAACAGCAGAGCAGTGCTAAACGCAAGGGTCCTCATGTGACCCGAGTTGTGGGATTGCTGCAGGCATGCAAACCTGTAGCAGAAAAGTCGACAGACAGCCAGAAGCTGGAAGGGTCTTCCGTTAAGAGCTGATGTGCAGAAAGAATGGTGGCAACCTACATTTCCTTCACCAAGACAGCGCAGTCAGCTAGCTGACATGCAGGTGGACCGGAGCAGGAGTGCCAATCTGATCAGTGGCCAGAAGGGTGAGACACAAACAGAAGCCTTGAAACCACTGCAGCCAGATGCAGAAGAGCATGTCCCTCTGGGCTCTGGCCTCCCATACCGCAGGACAGAACATTTATAAAACTTGATACAATACTCTGGTTTGTTTAAAATGCAGAAACAAGTTCCCCTTAATTGCATATTGCAGGACAAAGCAGTCTACTGAAACCCTCCAGTATAAACTGCTTAGTTCTCATTCTTGCTTTAGAGGTTCTTAAGGAATTTACGTGCAAATGTCTGAACAACTGCCCTACTCTCATCTCATCCCTCCTCAGCAGCAACAGGAACACAGGTTGTGCTTTCAGAATCTACCTTCACTCTGGAGGTTTTTGCAAAACTTGGGTTGCTGGAGAAAAAGAACATTTAAAAAATATCTGGGAATATTAAGCACCAATAGCCAGTTTCTCTTTACAGAGATTTTAATAAATTACATAAATAGACTTTATATTTGGATAATGAGTTCATCTCTAGCATTTCACAGATGTGTGCTATTTAAGTGCTTCTGCAGAAAGATCACACATTCAAAGATGGTCCTTGATTAGTCTTGCCTCATCTCCTGTATTAGAAAGGACAAATGTTCACAGAAGAAAAAAAAATAATAAAAAAATAAAAGAGAGTACTGCTCTTTGTATTAGCTGACTCAGAAAATAATCACAATCCATGACCTGGTATGGGTCCTGGAAAGCAAGGGGAATTCTGTTCTTCCTATGCAAACAGCAGTTCAGCTTATTAACTGTGGGTCTCTAATTTCTGTTTTTCAGTACCTGTGTGTTACTCAGGAGTAACAATTTGATTTTATGAAACAACCCCAGTTTGAAATAAAAGGAAGAATCAGAATTAAGTCTGCTCTCCCATAGATAAGTGTACCTGGCACTGTCAGGAGCATCAAGAGACATTTCTTGCAGCTAAATTAACAGCCTGCGTGAACATACACGAAGAGATAACCTACCACCACTGAAGATTAAGCCATTCAAAGTATGTTTTCACAACACAACCATACTAACTTGAATAATGCCACCCAACTGTTTTTATTAACCTCTTCCCACTTTGTATAGCTCCTTTGCAAACCCACCCTTTGCCAATAACACTCTGTAACCTCGTTTCAAGTTAGTGATTCAACCCAGCCCGAAAGAACCAAAGCACTGATGACATGGAGTTAAAGGATACCTTTTTAGTCCATCGTTTTACCCCATTATATCCTTTGGTTACGAGCTGTCTATGAAAAAAACTGTTAAAGAAATGAACCTAAAAAGAGAAAGAGAAGGAATGAGCACAGAAATCCATGCACAATCATTCCCCCTCCCCCAGGATAATTTATATAAAACAATATGTAATGAGGCAATATTTAATGCAGGTTTAGAAACAGAACCCTGGTAGGGACAAACAGAGGCTCTGCCAAGCCTAAACTATTGCTGTTCTTCAGCAAGCAAATAAAACAAGCCTTATTTCCATCTAATTTATGATGTGAGTCACTGCAGTATTTTTATTTACACTTTTGTATCTCCAGGCATATCATGTTTAATTTTTTATTGTGGATAGACTTGCAAGATAAACACCAGGATAAGGAGTTACAGGTTTTGTTGTTCTTTACAAGAATTAAGGAAGAGAACACTGAAATGGCAAAGTGAGGGGGTGGAAAAGGGAGTTATTTGTGATTTTAGTTGTTGGAAGTGCTGAGATTAAAAAAAATAAAATAAATTGATCAAAATGGTTATTAAATTCATTTCAACACCATGATCATTTGTATTCAACTACTATGACCAGCTCTGGACAAAAGAAATATTCTGCATTCCTTCTGTAACTAAAGGGATGTATTATACTTTGTATACAAACTAACTGTTGTAAAGCCCTAAATTTATGGAAAAAAAATGTATGCTTATGTTAAAAAAAAATATTTAGCTCCAGGTTAACACTATTATTCCCTGAGTTAGCTTCTTGCAATTACAGGAACAGATTAGTATAAATGGAAATCTGCAACATCTGTTTTTAACAATTCTGCTACTGTAGAGGTAGTAGAAGGCTTGATAAAAAAGTTAGAAAATTCGGTATCTGAAAACACAGTCTAACACCCATTAGCTATGCCAACAGAATTCAAAACCACATTCTGAGGTAGCAGCACAAAATCTCCCATAAGGATTTCAATTACGCACTATGAAGAAAAAGCAGACACAGCAAACATACAATCTCCAATACCCCAACCCTAGCGCACACTCAGGACGTATAGAGAATACTAATGAAGAATCACCACCAATCAAAGCAACAATGCTGCTTCTTCTGAGCTTGAAGATTTTAAGAGTTACGTTCTGCAGGGCTCATCTAAAAATGGCTTTGTTTCGTTCTTCCTTTGTGGTCTCACCTGAAAATTGTTCAGCTCTCCTAGTAAACAGATGGCTTTTTATAATTGCCACTGCTGCAAATTTAGTCACAGAGAAGGGGAAGGTTGATTTGTTTTTTTTTTTCCCAACTGCCACCAACAGTAAGTCCCTGAAGTTGGGAAGCAGTAAGAATTCTGCTCAGGATGCACAAACCAAAGAGAGTCCTGTAGAGTCACTGCTGTCAAGGAACCAAGCAGCTCTTCATCAATTCAGATTCACTAGGCAGGCAGCTGACACAGCTTGAGCTGTTACAGCCCCACAACTATGAGGTGGGCAGGTGGGCAAGTGCAAGCAGCACATGTGCATGGTTCAGATGCTATGATTCATGGTTTGTCATCACAGCAGAAATTCATCTTTGTCAGAAATTTCACCTGAAACACTAGACTAATGAGCAAAGGCATGGAAAAAGCACTTTAGAAGCAGGTAAGCTGGAGACAGAAAGCTCTAGGGGAGAAAGGAGAATGGGATAAGCAAAAACAGGTCACCTGTCTTCTCTAGGTACATTAGTAACATCAGCCTACCACAGAGATCACCTGCAGAGCTAATCTAATAAATTTCTGAAACAAGGGCAACAGCACTGAAAACTGCATTTTAGCACAGGAAGAGAAGAAAATTTGAGTAGCAGATAGCAACAAATTATAACAGAACCACTCAGATCATCATTCAGCTAAATCTCAATTCTGTAGCTGAAATATTCAATGTTTCACCCTTCCCTCAAAATCTCTCACTAGGTACATTTGCATAATAACAAAAAACCTCACCTTTTCAGGGACTGCATCCATTACGAGTTCACCATACATGTTAATTATCTGCAGGAATTAGTAAATAGTTGAATACATACAGAATAATTTTGTAAACCACAAGTAAGTTCATAAGTTCCCATAAAATGTAGGACCCTTCACACTCAAAACAGCAATAAGGAAGTGAGCAATTATAGTGACATTTTGCTGCAGCCTGAAGGACAAGCATTCTGGAACTAATAGTGGCTGGTACAGAGAGAGACTGTAACTAGCTGCTCTAGGTCTGCCTCAATCTGAAATGCAGTTTAATTCAATTTAAGTCTACTGGTGCATGCCATGGGCACTGCAGCCTTCATGGGTTTTTGGCTGTGTGCCACAGGCTGCTTCTTCACCCCGCTTTTTTTTGTTATCTGCTCAAGCCTGGGGATGAGGGAGGATGCTAACACCTCTATGGGTAGGCACAATTTTCTCAAAATAGTGCAACACAGTTTCTTCAAAAGGCAACAGTTCAGTTGTGATACCTTCCATCCTCCAGACTCATAACCACTATTACTGCACCTGCCATTGTAAAAGCTGCTCACCACTTCTTTTAGCGTACAGTAAGGACAGTCCACCTATAATGTAGCAGAAGGTAAACAACTAATATCAATGGCTAAAACAGGTTAAGGAAGCACATAAACATCAAGCATCTCTGACCTGGTCATTCAGCCAGTTTTGGCCTTCCAGTGTAGCTAAATCATCCATGTCTAGCATGTGCTTATTATAAAAGACCCGGAAATTGCACATGGAGGATTTTGGATGTTTTTCCCGATACTTCACGATTTCCCTCGTGATAAAAGGTTTTCTAAAACAGGATTGAAAAGGCAGAGAAAAAACATAAGTCAAGGTCATGCCAAATGGACTTCTGTTCCAATAGGTGTTAAACATGGAGTGTGCAGTAGCAAGACAAGCAATCTGTCCTTTACAAAAGTCTAGAATTAGATAGTGCTACACACCTATGGGAGAAATCTTCATTAAAGACTTCATTTAATTTTCCCATGACATCTTTTTCACACAGTGGTACTAAACTGCCATACTTCTTCATAACTTCATCTAGGAATCCTTCAAATATATCAGAAAAATGAAAGTGCAATCATATAAAAGAACCTTCCAAGTTCACTACTCCAATAAAGCAGTAATTTCTTCCTAGTATGAGCAGCAATCATTCTGCACCCAACCAACAAACAGCACCACACATAGCAAGTATACATCTAAGAAAACTGAGCTCAAATTGGCAACATTAAATAAAAGCGGGGGTAGAGGAAGGAGGACAAAAATAAAAAAAGCAGCAATCTGATCACTCATCTTTACAGGAAAAGATCAGACCCCATTCTTGCCACATACACACATATATTCATCAAACTAATTATACCAGTGCTATGAGGAGAATCCACACCCCTGCCTATTTCAGTTAGCAACTTAAATAATTTTACTGCAACAGGAAAAGCCATCAGTTTCTGCAACAGTTTTCATTGAAAACCCAGTATCTTGTCCTTACGGTATGCAAATTACTCTCCTCAGATGTAAGCAGCCTTGGTTGGCAGAGCGTTTGCCGTCTGTTCAGTTCCTGTGCTGCCACTGTAGCAAACAGAAAAGCCACCAGACAGACCCTCAGCAAGCTTAACTCACTTAACCTTGCGTCCTAGGGATGGCATTTAAGGTGACACAGACAGCCATATCAGCCTGCCATTGCCTGGGAAAGCACTGGGCAGCCATAACACCAGAAACAAAAGATACAAACTAGGAAATAATGAAGAGATGAATGCTGGAGGAATCTGAAAAGCTATGAAATAGATTAGTTTTCCCTCAAGCACAAGACTGGAACACTGGAGACACAAATTCCACCCAAGCATCCAAAACTACTTCAAGAATGAAAGAGAATGGAAAACAGAATTTCAACACTTGCTAGCAAATAAGGGAAAAAAGAACAAGTTGTCCAGCTTTCTGAAAGTTAATTTTCGAATGCTGCAGAAAACACGTTTTGTATGCAGAAAGCTGGATCTGAGATCAGAGTCCAGGGATATCACATCAACCCAGACTACAGCATTCTTCTCCAGCTACGGTGTGATAGCAGAGAGCATCACTGGACAGTATATGGTCAGCTATCTGCTTATTAAGACTTCAATAACAATTCCTGGAAACTTTCGAATATCAGGATGGGGAGAAGGAAGACAAGAGAAACATGTGACATAAAAGAAGAACAACAGTAAGAAAAGAACTAGAAAAGAAAGAAGAGAGACCAAGAACCAAACTCCAAAAGCTGAGAAAAACTGTGAAGTATAGCAAGAAGTACATCTGGATGTATGACAGAAGAAGGGAGGACTGAAGAGAGAGATCGACAACAAGGAAGTACTCTTCATGGGAAGATAACCTTCCTCGCAACACTGCCACACAGTTGTCTAACGACTTTTACCCCTTACACCTCAGTACACTGCAACAGGAAGGATATTTCTCACTCTGGCTAGAAGTCTAGATAGACAATGCATGGGGCGTACATGCGTACCTTATTCTCTTTTATCGTATCTAATTTCTAAAAGCTTTTTATTCATACACACAGAGGAAGGACTGTTCTTGCAGCTACAACTAACAGCAGCAGAGCTCCAGGAGACCTCTGACTTGTGTAACTGAATAACTCAAGGGGGAAAATACAAAGTTTGGACCCAGTGCATGATCAGACACCCATCATGAACAGGATTCACCATGGAGCTCTGTTTGATAACAAATATCACATCATAATGCACTAAATATTGCAGCCCATTAACATCCGAGTTCAGCTGCTGCAGAGAAATTAAAAACCTGAGAGCATTCCCAACATCTACATTTGCTTCATGCATCAACCCTAGCAACTCTTGCTACGTTAACAGTATCTTTAGGGTACAGTTAATTATTAACATTCCTAAAAAGACAAGAACTCCTGTACATAGTTATACCAAAATTAAAATTCTTTTTATAGCTTTTCAGCTGAGAAAACTCAGAAGAGCTGTACAATCAGTATGAATATGTAATGCAGGCTTGGCTTAAATTCTCAGGGAGGAACCCTCAGCTCTGAAGAAAATGGAAACTGATCTCATCTACTTTCATGCAGAAGCTAGGTAAGAAAAACATTACCGAGTGTGGGAAAGCTTGGTACATTTACTGCCTGTCTTTTAACTTTTTAAGTTACTCAGGCCTCCCCTGAACAAGAATATGACTGCTTATAAGCCTGGAAAACAGTAACCTCTGGCACCCTGACACACTCTTGGTTCTTGACTGTTACGGAAGGACCACAGGCCTTTTTCTGTTGGACAAACTTTAAAACTCCATTGCAGAAGTGGTCCACTCACTATGGTACCACAGTTTCTCTTCATTTCTCACATAGTGCCTGCTCCTTGCTGGATCATGTAAAGCCAATCATAGAGAAACACATCCCATACTAACTTGCAGATATGGATGTGGAAAGCTGTATCATCTTTTGAGGTTCAATATCTCCTTCTTGACATTTTGCTTTAGAGGATCAATTGCAAAACTGAAGGACAAAAAGGTTTGCAGAAAAATCAGAGCATGTCAAAATTCAAACAATCCCTTTAAAGCTAACTGACACCAGCTTCAGGTTTATGGGAATCTATGAAACAAATTTCTCCAAAGGAAGACTTTGGTTACCAGAAAACCACTGAACTTGAACATTGTATTAATGGTACTAGGTGGCACAATGCGTTAACTTACTGTTCCTTACTATGTGTATGGTGTGCTGCTAGATATGAATTAAGACACTGATTACTATTTTTACCATGTTCCTCTTTAGAGAGACTATCAAATACCACACGCTCAGCATTGAGTACAAAAATTCCAAAGTTTGTTTGCTGAACCTTTGCTAAGACTATTCTTGCCTTTTTGAAAAATATTATCTAATAAGATTCAGTAAGCCTATGTTATGAACAATTGTAGAGAAAACAAAGTGACAATGAACAATATGTTACTGGCTACTGAAACCTGAGATTCATTAAGTGATTTAGTTGCAGTCTAAGACAGAGCAAGAGAAGAAAGGATAAGGGTGGAAGTATTGGAACACCAGGGATTTTTCAAAACCCAAGCTGAGGAATAACTGTCAAACATTTCAACCATTCACAGTTTTAACCCCGTATCATCTTCTGTACCACATGATAAAAGACATTAAAAATGCTTATCAACAATTTTTCACAAAGATTCCAATTAAATTACATTGCATTCTCTAAAACAAAAGAAGCAGAGGCAATATTCAACTATCCCTCAAAACAGCTTGTCAGATAAGCATAGATTTGTCCTTCCTTCACGCAGCTCTCCTCTTTGCAGCCCCATTTCATTAAGCGTTATGATAAGCACCCTTTACAGTTCACAAAAAGAAACTGTTTTAATAAAGGAATTAACGCAACACGTAAACTCCACGACACATCCAGCAGTTTTCAGAAACTCCTGGAAGCCCTAAGATACGCAAAAAGGTGTACAGGTGTACCACAAAGCCATGTCGCCAACTGCTCATCAGCCACCCGAGAAGTCTTCTGACTGTTCCTTTTGCCTCCTTTATGAGATCTGGATTTGAGTTGTGTGCTTTCTGGTGAAGGCTCCTCAAGAGGACTTTTACAGTAAGGGTGATCTAGTAACTTAGCACTAAAAATGTCCAGGTTTAAGGAGCCCTCTACTTCCATTTGGCTAGGGCTGTCCTCCTTTTGTGCCAACTCCATGGATAAAGGTCCATTTGAAAAATTATGATTGACATCGGAATCCTGCAAGGAGGATTGCGACAGTATCATTCCATCTACACCCATAACTTCATTAGATTCAGCGTTATCTTGACCTGAAACAGAAATTTCTTTTCCTGAACTGAAAATGTCAGAGCAATGCTCCTCTGCCACAGCCCCGCTGGTCTCCACCTGCTGCAAGGTCTCTGCCTCTGGCGATTCCCTAGCATGCAGGTCTGGTGGGACAGCATCCGCACTGCTATCAGGCCTTCTGGATTCTGGCTCCTCAGAACACCGATCAGCACATGGTAACGCATCCTGCGTACAGCAGACCTCAGGTGTGCATCGTTCATTCTCCTCACCTAAAGATTTGGGTGTATTATGGTTCATATCTGATAAGCTGTACCGGTTCCAAACACGGTTACTTTTAGATTTCCAGTAGGAAAGCCAATTACACAATCCACTTTCAAAATCCTGCTGAAGCGTCTCTTGATGGTCCCCTGAAACTCTCTTCACCCACTTGGGCTTGATTTTTCTCAATTTGCAGGTTTTACCTCTTGCTCGAAGTTGTGGGGACTTTATAATTCTATAGCGAAATCTAACCATAGAAAGTTTCTTATGCATCATAAATAAAGATCTCTTTTTTACAGTATGATGGTTAAATTTGGACCTCCTTATAGTTGTCAAGGGTCCACAAGTTCCATTCCACTCCCTTTTCAACACCATTTCCTTTTATAGTTGTTTAAAACTACTAGGACTCTGTTGCCCTTACCATTATTGCTCTTCTCCCTTCTATATACAAAACTACCTTTCTTTACAGGTAAGGCAGCACCATCCAGTGTACCACATGAGACATAATGGCTGCTGTCAGAGATGCTATTAAGAATTGCAACAGTTTCAAATTCTTCATTCAAGTGATCTTCACTCTGAAAAAATTCATTGCTGAGTTTTTTTACTACTTTTCCAGATGGGCTTTTGGCTTTGGGATAGGGACAGGATCTTTCTGCTCTCAGTAAGAGGAAAGCTGTATGGTTCAGCAGCAGGCTTTTGATAGGTTTCTGCATTTAGAGGCGCCTCAAGAGCCCACCTGCTCTGGAGCTCAAGTGCCTTCCTTCTGCACTGCAATCTTCTGTACAGTTTGTTGTGATTTAAGCTCACAATTAGCTGAGCACTGTGTCTTTTCTTCTTAGCTAGGAAAAATTGCTTTTGGAAGCAGTATTTCCCAAGCTCCCCAAATCCAGTGGTCCATCTTCTAGACTGGGCCAATAACTGACTTCTTTGTAACAGCAAATGTTGCCTGCGGTTTTTCATTTTTCTGCTGCATTGTGATCTTGAAAACAGCTGAAAAAATAAAGGAAACGAATTCATAGTTATCTTGACTGTAACATAATAGCAAAACACTAAGGCAAATTCCTCAGGCAACAGCCTATCCAAAATTCCACCTGTCTTCCAAACACAATACCATGTTCCCTAGGACATTCTCATTCGCAACAAGAGGGAACAGAAGAAACAGTTGCAATGGCTTGGTGCATAAACAGGCTCTTCTCATTTACCTTCCCTTGAGGTAAAGCAATAAACAGGTAATCCCCACCCAGTCCACACTCCCTGTATGTAATTTCTGACTTTCTGGGCCCAAGGTTAAATCTCTCTCAATACCCATGTTGTAGAGCAAGCACAGTTAACTATCTTGCCCCAAAAAGCTTTTGAAAAACAAAACTCTGAAGTCCAAGTTAGTCAACAAGCATGTGCAGGTACCTGATTCCATCAGCACTGCATAAATGGAATGCATATTCTGGCATAATAGATGTTTTCAGAGTACCTGCTAACACTTCACATGCTTACAGAAACTTTTCCCTTAAAGGAACAGTAATGGATGTACTGCCACAGAAATTTTGATTCTCTGGCTAGACAAAGAATGACACTGCTTACTCTCTGAACCAGTTCCTCTTTATGTGCAGTAACAGGTCACTCCATAAGGCAACACCACCATCACCTGCTATAATTAGTGTTTATCTTTGCATTGACAAAGCAATATCAATTCAGGACACCAATTAATCAGCTTAAAATTCCTTTCCCCACTAAAACCTGCATCTCACAAGTGTGCAATAAGAGACTACACAGCAGTGTAAAGCCTGCAGAGTAATATCTATTAATCTTCACTACATAATTAAAAATATTAATTCAAAGGTAGAAGAATCCAGGAACACAAAGGGAAGGCATCAGCTGCATACACAACATAGGATGCTTCATGTGACTTGTCCCAGCCTCTCCAAGTACATCACATCTCACATCTGTATTTTACAACAGCTTTTTTTTTTTTTCTTAAATTCAAGAATGGACTTTGCTTCCCTCTGTCCAACTGATTCTGACTTACAGACTATTGTAACAAATTTTCCTTTAGCCACATTTGTCTCGGGCATTACACAGAAGCATCACCTAGCTGAAAATAAAGGAGCCTGTAAGTGGAAATAGAACATTAATAATTGGACTTTAGAGGCAAATATCAATGCCAGATATCTGCAAACCCAGGTATTTAAAGTATTTAAAGTCTGACTTAAGAAGCTCTCTGCATTTTTCACTCTACCCATTTAGATATAAACATCAGGTGGCTTTTTTTTTTTTTTTCCCCTCTATTAGTTGCTATTGTGGAGGAGTGAGAGGGGAGTAGAAATGCAGAGAGGATGAAGAATATCATTTAGCACTCAAGTAAAGTATTCCTACCGCAGAGAAAACAGTCCTTAGAAAGGAATCTGGCTACCTCCATTTACAGCTTTGCGCAAGACAGTGTAGCTTAACAGTATAAGCACTGCAATCAGCTCTTTTGTAACCCCTCTACTAGTCGCCATTAAACTTAGTTATCATAAAAATCAAGACATAGCATCTAATCATGCCAACTTTCTCATACTTGCTCTTTTAGCACTTACATATTTCTCCACACTAGATCCAGTTTACTACTGGATATTTATTTTTTTAATGCTACAAACTTTACATTTCTGCCTATTGTGTACAGTACCTACAAAAGACTCCTTGAGTGGCTCCAGGAAACATCAGTCAAACCACTGTCTTGCTATGACAGCTTACTGCAGCCACATTTCCATCCAGGTAAAACAAACCAACCAAGCAAAATCACACCATTCTGAGCAGAGCCACATATACAAGGGGCTTCTGCCAGTGCAGCAAGTCTTGAGTACTCTAGGAAGAGCACAGCACATGAAGGTAAAGGTTTCACTGCTGCTCAGCCTCAATAGTATGTGCCCAGGAACTGTGTAATATACATGCCAGGTTGTAAGAACACTCCTGAATGACTTGAAGTCATCACTTTTCTCCTTCCTCTCTCATTGAAAAGTCCAACAAGAAGCATCCCCTCCACAGGCACTGTCATGGAAGTCAGTCATGGAAGAAGGCTGAGCAACCACTGGTTTTGTGAACAGCCGTGGATTACGCAGGAGCTGAAACACCTACAGCTGCCATTGTTTCATCCACAGTAGGCTGAACTAATAATCACAGTGGGAAAAATATTGAACTAGATCCTAGCAAAGATAAGTCCCAACAAAAAGAACCTGAGGCAAACTGGAACTGAGAGACAAGAGTGGTGCCACAGTTTCAACGCAATCAATTGCAACAGCAGCAATCAAAACAGCTCATTTGCTCCTTAGTGCCGTGAAATCCAGCTTCTTACACAGCAACAAAGGAAGATCTTAGGAAACCTATTCTACCCATATGTTCTTCTGCTTCATTTTTAACTGAGACCATAAAAAAATGCTTCACATTATAATTTACAGGACTAAAAAATAGCTCATGTTTGCCTGCGATGCACACACCAATTTCTCCACATTGAAGGCTTTTTCTGCACAAAAAATCCTTAAAATGGGAGAAAAGTCTAAGTCATTTAATCCAAGCAAACCTTTCCTGCTCTCCCCTCTCCCATTTCAAACAATCAATTTTGAGACTGGATCCCTTTAGAGCAAAGGCCTCCAAGGAGTAGCTAATCCCAGTTCTAAGAGCTGAAACAATTCACTTTTCTAACAGCACTATTACTGTGAATGACAAAAGATAATCCATACACAAATATTTAATTAAAGGTGCTGCTTGAAGAACTTATTTTCCATCAGTGCTACAAGTCTATTACTGGTTTTACTCAACAACATAAATCAGCAAAGCAAAAGGACAGCTAAAAAGCGCATTGCTAGAAAAGGAACTGAAGTGAGCAACAGAAGACCAAAAATAAAGCAAAGCACCACCCAAAGTTTAAGAAGCTGAAGGGAAAGTCACATCTCCACCCCATACATTGACACAGATGAAAAAAATCTCTGCAATGGAGGAACCTGCACCATTAGGAGACATTTGCTTTGTATAAGGCATACCTCTACTGCACAGAGATGCTACCAAGACTATGTCAGCAAAATCTTAAACCCAGAAGAACGCAAGACGTACACCTCCCAAAGATCATGAGTGAAAGAAATTTACTGACATTAGTCCTCACTCCTTTGGCTATGTTTAACATACCACCTGCAAATGATTATATATTAAATGGCACAATCTCTTTTGCACTGGACAAAGACAACCCCAAACCATTACAGCTCTGTACTAACGGCAGATTCTGGTTATAAATTTGCTTTGTATTCTAAGCTTTAAAAATATATTTGGGAGCCACTCAATCTTCAGAATAGACACTTATCCCTAGAGCTCTGCTAAGTTACAAGCAAGCATGATCGTGTCAACTTGACATAAAGCTGCCCTAAAATTCACTGAACACCTACACACAAGGAAGGGAGGAATGCGAGGCCCCTGATCCTTTACTGAGTAACAAATTCAGCATAGATACATGCTGTATTTTCCTTTAAGCAATTAGCCATTTGCAATTTACACGGTTGCAGCTTATGCCACCTTTAGTGAAATTAAGTACTGTAAAAAGACACTACACATTTAAATCTTTCACCAATTTTAAGCCTGTTACAGTTTGATCACTAATTAGTCCTTGGCAGCCCCATTTATTTTTGGCAGGTTTGGAGAGCCCAGGTTTTCACTAAAGAGCACAGAAATGGTAAAGGCAGTCCCAGCCAATGCTGCTGATAGAGCTCTAACCAAAGGTTTCTCGCTGACACTTGAAGGGTCAGACCACAGATACCTTTTGTCCATGTGGGCGCAGAACAAACCCATAGTGCTGCAGCAGCACAACTACTTCATACTTGGATCACCACAAGCTATCTAGGGCTGCATCTGAGTAGCCAGCAGATCAAGAGACACATGCAGCTGGCAATTCAAATACAGTTCACTTGCTAACTCTCAGGCTGTTTATTTCCCCCACCCCTTCCCTCCAACTGTCCAGTTTTTATTATTGCTATTTATGAAAGAAGCTTGTTCTGAAGAGCATCAGTAATGTAATCAGCAAACAGCCCTGGGAGCATGGCCTTTGTGGGCACGAGTAATTCAAGCATCACCTGCTCCCAAGGGAAGCAGCAGTTCTTGCAACACCCTGCAAGTCCAGTCTTTCCCAGGGGAGATCAAGGGCTGGCTCTCAAGGACAGAAGATAAGCAGGAAACAGAAATCGGGCCTGAGACTAGAGAGCTGGGCTGTGCTGTGCAAGAGGATGCCGGCCCTCCCCCAGCCGGAATCCAAAATTGGAAAGACAGAGAAAGGGAACTGGGGAAGGGTGTCTCTTCAAACCACAGCGTGGCCAGAGCTAAGCTGATATGTCAGAAGTCTGAAATGATTCAATTAGCCCATGCAGAAGTAACGCAGATTCACAGCTCTGGGAAGTACCCCCTCTTTGCTTTCTTTTCTGACCTGCCCAGCACAGTTCTGTGAACTATCAACCAAACATTTTTGTCAGAGGTGAAACAACCCCTAAGGAAATGCACTTTGACAAAGCATAACATATTAACGCAAGACCATACAGAAAAGGCCAAAGTCCAGTTACCAACTCATAGGAACACAGCTGGGCATGCAGCTGATGACCTCAGCTATCACATTGCAAGGCTTAAACTGGTATGGTTACTTTGGTTTCTTCCCTTCTCCCTACTAATGTTCCGGGAACTAACCCACAATCTCACCCGCTTGGCTACACATCTGCTAAATTTATTTCTGGCGAGATGATTATAATTTACTTACAGAAACATCCTCCTTCAGGCTAAATTAGATTAGTGGAGATATGGCTATCAGATAAAATAGCATTTAAGAGAAATGCTGTCACAAATCAGAGTGATGAAAAATTTCTAGATGAAAGAACCCAAAGTTACTTCCGTACAAGTAAGTAGCAAGGACATACCTAATTTTTCATCTTTACTCTTCTGATTGATTTTAATGAAATATCAGTCAAGCTTTGTGCCCGCCTTCCTGAACACCTCTGCAAGGCAGAAGCATGGAAGTAGCTGAAACAAAGTCTATTGAACTTTGCTGTCCAAGCCCTCTGAAGGGAACAGAAACTGGAATTTCAGTCAAGGTCCCTGCACATGTCTAGGCTCAAGGGTCTCCCTTGCGTTTTCTAAAGACTCCTCAAAGTGTATTTTCACAAGCATTAAACACATATTCCTGCAGCTTTGAAAAAAAGATGACTTCTCTACATATGCAGTGACACACACATAGATAAGTAAAGGCAAGGCTATTACCAAAGGCATTCTTCTTCACTTCTAAGTGGGAAGTTTGGGCTAGAACAAGTTTCATTTGCAGATGGCTGTAGCGACAGCACATTAGTTAAACCTCCTCAACTGAGGAACACAGCTTTGCCTGTTACTGTCCCACGGTCCAGCACCCCACCTGTGACAGTCACCCCGCTGAGCTTCCCTGGCCCTGCCTGACCAGCGCAGCCCAGTTTGGATGGGTGGGGAGGTCAAAGAGCCCTGGAACAGATAAGCTCTCTCTGCTTACCCGGCAAAGAGAATGGGAGTCTCTGTGAGCAAAAGGGCAGAGAAGTGGGGTCGAGAACTCAATAATAGGGAAAATAATAATCAATCTCTTAACTGAAAATCCCTTTTTACAGCTGCCCAGCTCCACCAACGCCCTCACTCTCAGAGTCTTGTAGTTACGGACAGTCTACCCGAGCCTCCAAGGAGAGACTGGCACTGCGGGACTCCGCGCCGCCCCGGGTTTTTCCCCAGACTCCCTGTTTTGGCGAGCCCAGTCAAACCCCGGTGACGACGCCAGGAACCACGCGCCAGCGCCTGCCGCCGGCACCCACTGAGCGACCAGGAGAGGCGGCAGACCCACCGAGACAGCCGAGGTCAGCACAGCAGCGAGCAGCGCCCAGCGACCTCTGCCCGCGGCTCCGCCTGAGTGTCCGGCCGCCGCCGCTCCCGGCCCCCCCGCTTTCCAGCCACTGAGCTCGGGCCAAACCCGGGCGAGAAAAGCCTGCGCGCTGCCGCAGGTAGCTCCGGACGGACACTGCGTCCCACTCCCCCAGCCCGCACAGCGGGAGCAGCCGGAGCCGCCCTGCAGCGGAGGCCCGACGGGCTCTAACCAGGCCGCGCTGCCCCGCACTCGCGGGACCGAGCACAGGGTGGGCCAGGGCCGCCGCTCAACTGCCGTAACGGCCCTCACGGGACCACCGCCCCCCCCTCACCTCCGCCCGCCGGCGCCGCCCGGCTCATCCCGGCCGCCGCCAGGGCCGCGCTCCGCCCCCGCCGCACGCCGGGCCGGAACGCGCTGCGCCGGCGCCGCCGCGTCAGCCCAGCGACGGGGCGGGGGGCAGCGGCCGGAGGGTACCGCGCCTGCGCCCGGCCGCGAGTTGGGGGGAGGGTGCGGTGCTCTGCTCTGCTCTGGTCGGTGCTGCCCTTCCTTTCCGGGAAGTCCCGGCAAGGCAGCCGTGGAACGTGTGAGCCCGGAAGGGAGCAGGGGTCTTTGCTGGTGCGGTTGTCACCTTGCGGCAGATCACCCGGCTTCTGGGTCCGGGGCCCGCGGCTGTCCCCTCTTCCGCGGCGCAGCAGCAACAGCTGCAGAAACGAGGAGTTTAATAAGCAACCTGAGTTTGTAAAATGAACCGCTAATACCTCGGTATATGGCTGTGTTTCTAGTGGACCCAAGTTAAAAAATTCCGTTGTTACTCTGGCGTCAGCCGTCTGGCAAAAGTGCTGGGACAAGTGGAGCCGCGGGCAGGGCTTTGCCAGGCTGAGGCGGCGGAGCTTGCAGGCTTCCCTTCTCCCTGCGCTGCCTTTTGTGGGTCGGTTAACGTCTCTGTCCCGTGGTTCCTCCACCTGAAGAATGGAGAAGAAGATAGCGGCCAGTTCCACTGCTGTGCCGTGCCGTACAGAGACATTGTGAAAATGGGAAGTGCTCCAACACCATTGCGTTTTTGTTGCTGGGTGGAGGAAGGTTACACTTCCTCTCATAGAGTAGCCCCTGTGAGAAGCTGAAAGAATTTCCCAATTACAAGAAGTCAGCGAAGCAGGGGAGGTTGGAAAACAGCCATGATGCGTCAGTTTTGCTACAGCTTTGCAGGAGGTGAACTGTTTTCCTCCAGGAATTACACAGTTTGTGAAATGCTATAACAAATGGGGAAAAAAAAGGGATTGAGAAGACAATGGGGTGATGCAACAAACAAACGGACAGAGTCCATGCCAAACTGAGAGTTGCTGGCTTTTGTTTGTTTGAAAACAGTCCAGCCCAGCACTCTCATTATATCCACTGCTTTCCTAAGCAACCATTTGTTCTTCCTGCACAGTAAATCCAGCCAGAGATGGGCTAAGCACTTTTAGAGCAGCAAGATGAGTCCTCTGGCCTTTATGAAAAACACAGTAAGCAGGCTGCACAAGGCAGTGCTTAGGCCATGAAGTTACAACAGGAATGTATTAAATAGAAATAAGATTCCTCCCCCTATCCATCAATACTGCAGTGCTCTCTGTGTAACAGCACCTCTGCACTGAAATCATGGCCTGACCCAGGCAATCATTAGTACAGTCTATACCAGTCATTTGAGACACACAAATGGGATCCCAAGTTCATGAGATCCTCTTTAAAAAGGTCATGATTTGAATTCTTAAATGTGGGGTTTTATGAGCCTTCTGGTTTTGCCTGTGAGGATCAGCCTTTTCACGTGTTCGTGCTTCGTCTCTGTCCGTAAGGGCTAGTAGCAGATCTTTAAAAACTGGAAGCTGAGATTCTCAGATGAGAAGATGCTTGTAAACACTGGGGCTTTATGGAATGCAAGAAAGACATGAGACTTGTGAATATTAATAAATAAATAAAAGCCAGACTTGGCAATGCTGAGAGAAAGGACTGAATACCAACTGCATTACTTTAACATTTTTGTGGCCAAACTTGCAGCCCCAATGTTTTAATTATGGCAGCCTTTGCTGTATTTAACAGAAGCCTGGATTTGATTCTTTAAGAATAAAAGGGCTTTTGAATGCTCTGTAAAGGCAGTTTCCTGACTTCATTGATTGCTGACACAAACACCAAAACTAAATCTCCCACATCTTGAGCTAAAGCAACAATCCCATTAATTTGGACAGCAGTGAGCTGTACAGGAAGCAGTTGCTGGAAGAGGACACGTAGCATGAGCTGAACCAATTGACTGCTCGGTGTCTCATGTCACCAAGCAAGAACAGGGCCAAGGTACACCTCCATATAACCATGTTTTATTTGGAGGCTGCTAACAGCCAGTCTGAATTCATAAAAGAATGCAAATAGCCACATCCGGAAACTCAGCAAAAGATGATTTGAACTGGCAGGGTTTGTTGTCCCTGCCTATTTTTCCACTGCTGAATAGGAATGAAATTAAGGTCCACTCCAAAAGCTTGCACATTCCTTCACATAGCTTCAGGTTGTGATGTAAAAACTAGGCTGGCAGAAATATCTGTACATCTATACTTATCAATAAATACATTGAAAGGATTGTTGTCAATTGCAACAAAGTAAAAAAAGCTTTAAAAAGAGTACATTCACAGCAGGCAAACTCAAACCTGAATACAACTACAGACTATGGAGTGTGGCTACTCTTTGGCCTATGGTTCAGGAATTTTGAAGTTTCTCCAGGCTGTAAGAAAGTTCATGAGGACAATCCTTCTATAGCACAACAATACAAGGGGTGGTAAGGAAGCAGTAATGCAACAGAGATACCCTAGACTCCCCTGTGAGGAAATATGCCAACTACATAGTCTAGTCTCTGTACTTTTGGCCCCTGCCCAGGTACTGAAGAGAATCTTGATCAGTCAGAGCAGCTCTGCCCGTGCTGCCAACCTCCTTGTGGACGCCCCACAGCCTTATACTCTGCTCATGATTCCACCCCTATTTGTTCACTCTGTCCTCCCAGCAAGAACAAGTGCACAGCAGCTCCTGGAAAGAGCATTTCAGCATATCTCAGAGGTGAATATTCTGACATTTAAACATTGACTTCTATCTCACATTTTACAAAAGTGGCATTTTTTCTTCCCTCAAATTCAGTGGACTTGATAAAGATTAAGCCTTGTATCAGTACAGCCATGTAGATAGGCACAAACCTCATTTAAGAGGCTGCCAATTTTCCAGCTGCTCATCTCACTATGTATCAGTTAGCCCAAAGCAAGGGCTGGCAATGCAGCGAACTCCAGATTGGATCTGCAAAGTGACCTGATTTAAAGAAAAAAAAAAAAAAAGGCAACCAACCCAAACCCCCAAAACTCCCACAACATTTTAAAAGCAGACTTCTTGCAGCTTGTTTAGAGTGTGCTGCATGGCCTGCGCAATTCATCTAGGGCAAGTTCTGCCAGAGATGGGGGACCTCTGGCATTTCCATCATGGGAGGGTGAGGTTTTCAGTTCCTCCCCTGTGATTATAACCCAATTATATACATACAGGCAGAGCTTTTGAAGTACAAAACCACTGCTACTTGCACATTTACTCAACTGCATTTAAAATATCTATACTTTCATAATTACAACATTGACAAGGATTTCAGAGGGAAGGCTAATTTTCTTGAGAGAGAGGTCATACTAAAGTGATTGAGGATGATGTGCATTAATATCAACAATATGGGACACCATTCTGCTCCACCACAGACTCCTATAGTGAACCTCTCTGTTTCTGACATTTCAGGATAGTGCTTCACCCCACAGTGTCCAGCAGTGCTTGCCAGTTACAGGCAGTTACCTCTCTAGCCCAGGCTGAAGGGCAGAAAATACTTCTGTTCCCTGTCCAACTGCAAGTTCAGAATAGCTCAGGCCAACCTCACTGGTGGTTTAAGCATTGCACAGAAGGGTGAAAAGCCACACAGCCCATCAGCTCTGCTGTGCCACTGATGGCTGCCCTTAAACAGGTGGGAGCAGTGAAGTCCCAAGTGATTCTTGCTGCTTGCAAGAATAGATGGGTCTGAGTGCTTCTTGGATCTCATTCTACAGGACACAGACAGGGCTGCTTCCTTGCGCTGCAGATGTGTTTTGAAAGTAGGCAGATTGAAGTCACCAGGCCCCAGATATAACTGTAAAAGTGACTGTGGAAGTGAAATAAAGACACCCCTAACATAGTGTTTAGCTTTGCACTTGGATAGTCCATAATTCTATCTTGCTGTATGTCTGCACAGACCAGAGCTCACTGAGACCACATATAAGCTATATTTAAACTGCTATTCCAGGTACCACAGGCAGTGTCATCATGGCACTGATACAGTGCAGGCTGTGGAACCCACTTACGAAACTGAGAAAATATGCAGGTGACCACAC
The DNA here is from genome assembly GCA_009867235.2 of Psittacus erithacus. Lineage (NCBI taxonomy): Eukaryota > Metazoa > Chordata > Aves > Psittaciformes > Psittacidae > Psittacus > Psittacus erithacus. Next base: position 1,176 of record WYDI02025760.1, on the reverse strand, counting down.
TCTGTCGCACTCTGTAGCTCACTAGGGCTGTTACTCAGCTAGATAATTTAAAGCAGTTCTAAGTACAATTCCACATGCTCACTTAGGCAGTGAAACCAGCTGGGGAAGTTTCTTGCCTCCAGTCACTCTTTTTCACTTATTTTCTTTTCCTGTTCTCTTCCACTGTCCCTCCAGGTATGCCACTGCTACTACCTGTGAAACTCAGTGGAAACGGAATGCTTGAATTTATCCGCATTGGGGGGGGGGGGGAAGCAATATCCAAAAGTTTTTCTCTGGAGTTGCACAGGGATCAGTGGAGGCAGGGGGAGGCTAAAGCAATCAAGGCTGGAAGGATATGCACGAATCCAGTTAGCCACTAGTAAAAATGTACATGAAACCATGGTCTCAGACTAGGTACACCCAGTCACTGCTGTAGTAGTGAACAACAGTCCTTAAACATTCAGAAATTATGCTAGTCCAAATGGTGTTACGGAAAGGATAAATACAGTCTCTTCCTGCCAATATTCTTCATTTAAGCATGCTGGGTTTGTTCTCTCTAACAGTAACACACTAGGGGCAAGATCTGGAAGAAGGCTGCCTCCTGGAAGCACTGCTGGTGCACAGCATCCTACTGGTACATTTTGTCTTTTGCTTGGCAGCCAAATGTGGGACTTTCTTTTGATACTGTGCTGACTTTCACTCATATCAGATTGTGAGGGGTTGTTTCATCAGAAACAGAAGAGTGAAATGGAATAAGGAATAAATTAGAAGCAGGACCAAGCTGTCGTTGCAGTTCTTGAAAAAAAAGAAAAAGAGGTAAAAACCTCATGCAGCAGAGATTTGATTATCAGTTTTCTCAAATGATACCATTATTGTAATTGCCAGCTCCTTCTAAATCACTCTGTAGCTACAGTCATTGCAGCACCAGAACTGTACATGCAGAAGGATGTAGAATGTGCACTGTAGGACAGAAATAAGGATGTTACCATCAGTGAAAATCTTTGTTATCATGAGAGGCTGGAGAAACTGATGGCTGTCGTGGTTTAAGCTTAGTTGTAAATTAGAAAAGCATGTAGCCTGCTCGCTCCTCCCCCACAACCTGTCCTCCCCCTCCTCCCTACTCCCGGAGGGATGGGGAGGAGAATCGAAAGAATGTAACTCCCACGGGTTGAGATAAGAACAGTCTATTAACTAAGG
>WYDI02025756.1:37088-63518 GCA_009867235.2 Psittacus erithacus | reverse complement strand
AAATATGATGGACAGTGGCTTAGCAACTTCATTTGCCAGCTCCTTCAGGACCTGTGGATGGATTTCATCAGGTCCCACGGACTTGTGCACGTTCAGGTTCTTAAGATGGTCTCAAACCTGATCCTCTCCTTCAGTGGGCCTAAGGTCTTCATTCTTACAGTCTCTGCATCTGCCTTCCAAAAGTCTGCCTTCCTTTAGTTTGATATGTTGATCAAATAATACCCAATCACTTATATCCCCAATCAAACTGATCTGGATGGGTCCCCATATCAGCCAGAGCATCAGCTTTATTGCTTTCCAATCTCCCCAGTAACAGTGTTCCTCTACTTTTCACTATCAGGACTTAAAAAATACTCAGAAACTGAAGGTTTCTGTGGGTTATGTCAAGTCAATTGGCCCCACCAAGCCACTTTTCAAACCGCTCTGGCCTTTCCCTGGGAGAAGTCACAACTGCCTTTCACAGGCTTTCCTACCCACAACACTTTAGAAAACAGGTTTCCTCTGATACAGACCACTATAGAAAATATAGTAATTACTGTACATCAGAAGAGACATATATAGAATCATAGAATGGTTTGGGTTGGAAAGGACCCTAAGATCATCTAGTTCTAACCCCCCAAACTATATAACCCACATAGGACTAGGATGAAGGAAAGACTCCTATATACTCAACTTCTTTAGATGGATTTTATTCTTTGCAAAAGAGAAGGTCAGTCAGATGAGCTTGCCCAGGACAACAGCAGCCCCTGAGTGGCTCAAGTGGACCTCATCCCACTCAGAAGCTCTGCCGTCAGCCCTACCTGTGGTAGCTGCGCACCACTCAAGTGCCGATGCTGATTGAGACCTGCAGAGGAAATAGCCGTCCACAGCTGCTTGAAATGGAGCCCTTACCTAATGATGCTTGAAGCTGCCCTCACCTAGCCAGAACATGAGGTTTAGAAGTGGGTTTTTTTACTCAGTGTTTGCCAATTTACAGGTTTACAGTGGTCTGGCAGGTTCAGCTGTTCACTGGTCTGTAGGACCAGGGAACAAAGAAGAGGGATGGAGCCTGCAAGTAGTACTTTAATATGTCCTTTGTGTACCCTATCTATGGTTAAAAATAGGATACAGCTTGCCTCCAAGAAGAGGTCATTTGTTCCGAGTAGCCCTTGCAAAGCTGGATGTGGCCCTGATGGAGCTCTTGACAAACACTGAGAAGACCCCTGTTCTCCTGTCAGACTCATGTACTTGTACAAAACCATGGAACTGAAGCTGAAACTAAAGTTAAGAGGCTCTAGGCTGTACCATGCAGGTGAGGACGGGTGGTCCGCATCATCTGTCTGGCCTTCCACACCAGTGAGTGTGTCCAAGGAGAAAGGCGGAATCAGGGTTTCTCCAATTCATTACACAAAACCAGCAATGGTGATAATTGTACTAACACTGCAGTTTGCACTTAATGAGTGATGCTCGGAAATGCTCAGCATTGCTCACTATGAGAGCCAGCCTTGGGAGCCAGTTAACGCTGAACCAACCCTCAGCCAGCTTACGTGATGGCAGTGAGACTTGCACATGGCCTCTTGCCCTGCGTGTCTTCATGACGTCCTTCCTTGTATCCAACGGATCAATTTTACCTGAAATGTTTACAGTGGTGAGGAGGCAGGAATGCTAAAGATAACTCTGCAAACAGAGAAGGCATGGAGGGGTCAGAGCCCGGGGGAAGGATCAATATGTTGGCTTAGCTGTGGATATGAGCAAATTGTATCTGAGGGTTACACAGACATGCTCAAGAGAAAAAGCAAGGGGTTTTCTGTCTTTAAGAGAAACCACAGATTTTTTTTTTGCTCATATGAGACAAAGTCCAGATCCTTGCGAAATTCAGGAATTAATTACAATCATCATAATACTATAGCAGTACTACTACTACAACTGGTAATAATAATGATGGTAATGATAGTAATTCAGACTGTGCCCCTCCAGAAGAGGTAAGCAAGGTGAGGACTTGGGCTGCCTGCTGCCTTTGGAGTTGAAATGCAGCGTGTGTATGGGGACCTGTATACCAGATATGTCCCCTACAGCCTTCAAGGACTTGTGCAAGTATAACACTGACCTTCTGCATTACACAAATTGCGCATTTCTACATCTGTTTCCTTCTCATCAGAGGCATCATTGGTAGGAAAACAGGGCTCCTGTGTCAGCTGCTTCTGGCTTTTCTTTCTCCTCCTTTCACGTCCCCCTTTGTCTATTCCCCAGCATCTGTAGCCCCCGCCTCTTTATACCTTTTGCTGCCTTTCCTTTCCTTCCCAGCTCCCAGCTCCTTGCCCTCAGTGGGTCCCAGGCCCTTCCCTAATAGCCGCTAAACCCTTCTGTGACTGAATGGTCAATGCCAATATCATGAGGTGGTGCAAGCTGCAGGGGCCAGTGAAGGTACCCCTGATGCCACCCAGTTTGGGGTACAGGGCTGCTCGTAAAGGGAGAGAAGGTGACAGAAACAAGAGCAGAGCAGCAAAGTTGGAGGGTCCTGGTCTCACCAATCAAATCCTGGGACTGGTAAACAAAACACCCTTTGCCTGGCTGAATTTCAGGCTCCCCTCTTGGTTAGCTGGGCACCAAGTAGTTCTGCTCTACAGTGCTCAGAAACACTGGGGCTCCCTGGGCTACTCTTCATTGCAGGGGCTTCTGCCTTGCACAGGGTCTGCTCCCTAGGATGGTGTCTTCAGCCCAACAATCTTTCCCAAACATTGCTAAAAGTGTCCCTAAAGCTTTTCCTTCTTAGCTTCTCTTCTTCCTGCAGCCAGTCCCTCAACTCCCCAGGGGCTCCACTCCTGCCTGGCTCTACTGTCCCCCACTGGAAAGCTCCAAGGGGACCATGAGTGCCCCACGACACTGACAACAGCCACTTCCCGTCTCATTTAGCCACCACCAAACCATACTGAAATCATTGTTTTAATGCCAAGAGGGCTTTGCATTTCATATTTAAGAACTTGATGAAATATCAAGGCAACAAGTGACTGATCCTCTCCCCACCTGGTTGGACACAGACTCTCAGCTATGAAGCAATCACTGCTGTCCTTGCTCCCAGATTTCCAGCTGCTTCTTCACTTTCTGTGGGGCCTGCCATCCCATGTGATAACAGTGTGATTTTCCATCAGGGATTTCTCCTGCTCATACATCTGGTCCTCCCTCCTCTGCCCCATTTGATTATTGACAAGGCACTGCCACACGCAGTGACAGACACCCCATCTACTGATGCAAGCACTTTGTTTTTCCATGCTCAGTACTGTAGTATGATACTGATCAAACAGTCCAGGGTATAAAGCTGGGTTAAGGCTCCTTTCAGATAACAAGATGCTATTTTCCCTTCCAACATTACACCCTGTGGGAAGGGGCCCAAAAACACAGCTCTGGGAGGTCCACAGCAATGGGTGCTCTCAAGGTGCTGGGAAAGTACTCACAAAAGATGTGTCCATCAACTCTTCAGCACTGGCATGTGCTTGGGCATGTGAAGCTGCCTCTCCAGGCTCTGGTTCCCTAAAAGGGGAAAGATTTACCCCAAATCAAGTCTTGCCTTGTTAAACTGAAGCTCACTGTTTTGGGGGCTACCTGCCCCACTGCCTGCAGAGCCTTAGTACTACATCACAGCATCCAGCACACAGAACTGCAGGAGTGGGTTAGAGCACGTGGTGGGGCCTATGGTTCAGTGAGTGGCAGGTTAGGAGCACCTTGCCTCCTGCACCCCTCTCCCTTGCCCCATCTCACCAAGTGTGGGAGAAAGGAATGTGCAGAGGGGACCCCAGTTCTGGAGCAATGTCTCTGCAGCATGGCTCAGTGTGAGCCCTGACTGGAGGATGAAGCCCTAACATGGGGACTGCCAGAGGCCGCACAGTGACTGCTTGACTAATCCGTAGCTCACAGCTTGGGGGGTGTTTTGAGCCTCCCCGAGAAAGAAAAACATGCTTCAGCCACACATCTCAGAGCTGCACATCATCCTCATGTGCAGCTGAAGAGTAAAAGACTTTCTTCAGGGAGGAGGCACCTTCGGTATCTGACATTGCTTCCCCAAGGGAGGGTAATGAAACACAGGGATATTTTAGATCTGGCACTTGTTTCATCTGTTAAAAATTGTGGGTCTTCCTCTGTTGGAAAAGGATCACACACGGGGGATTAAAAACAGTCCTACACTCATCTGGAGACAAGCAAACCTCTGCTTCAGGAAGGATTTGGGGTTGCCTGTGCAGAAACCAAGAGAACATGGATAGTAAAGAGACACAAGAAACACCAGCCTTCAGTAAACACAAGCGAGATGCGGGGCTGTTTGCCTCCGCCACAGCCATGCTGCTCACAGAGCATTCAGGTGATTCTAGTCCTGGGAAACTGGGGACGTTATAAGCTTCTGTGTAAAAGTAGCGTCTATCTTTGCATCCCTTTTAACAAGATTAGTCTTGCTTTTCTCTCCCTCTTTCTTTTGCTGTCTGCCGGCCACCTCTGTGCTCTCCCACTAATGTGATTAGCGGTGCATGGGGACCATACTGGCAGCAACTGTCACAAAGATCTCTGCTTACTTGAGTGCACCTCTTTCCTCAGTGAAACATCTTGTGTTTATGGTCACAGGGGGTATTGTTAACTCCTGGATTCAAATAGAAAGGGATATTTATGACCCTCCCATAAAAGTTGATTCAGGGAGACATTTAGGAAAGAAAGGGACAGAAGACAGATGTGTTTCCTACCACAGATGCTGAGGAGGTTCAATTGTTCTGCATATGTAATGACTTTTTATGGTTCCTTACAAATGCTTTCCACACCACTAGAAAGGTGCCAAAGTCAAATACAGATAGCTGCTTACAGAAGACAATTTAATGACTATTTAAGACACTACAACTTTATATCTTGTTAAATATGTCAGTGATGGACATTGCTACATATACAACATGAAGAGGAATCTCTGTCTGCACCAAGCCATGGCTGCCTTTCTGCTTTCCCCATTACAGCTCTGCTTTCATTTAACATTTTCTGAGGCTGTTAGAGCATGTTTACTGTCATGCCCAGATGGTTAACACTTAAAGCACCTATGGATTCTTTCCCAAGCGAGGCACATTATCAGTGTTATGTGGCAAGCTAAATTGCCTGCAGTTTGTGTCTTCCAGAAGAGCAAAAAATGAAGTTTAAGTCTTCCTAACTGTGCAAAGAAATAAGTACTTGTAGGTGATAGGACCGGAAAGGCTGCTGGATTATAGGTCTGAAAAGAACAGATGACCAGTGACTAAAGCATAATTGCAGGAAAGAAAAGAAGAGGAAGATGGCAAATTGCTGTGTTATCCTAACAGGAGCCAGAGGATGCTTGGATACATGATACTTCTGCCTGGGGCAGGCTGGTTTTACTCTCTGATGTGAGCTCCCACCATGTGACAAGAGGTTTCAGGTAAGTGTGCAGAAGGAAGTATGTATCTCATGTGGTGCAATGAGCTTGTGACTATTTATAGCAGTGGAAGATCTGCCCAAAGCCACGTACTGTGGTCCCTCTGTGCTCTTGTGATAGAAGAAAAGCCATTTCCCAAGAGTTCTTACGTCAAAAATGTTGTGCAAAAAGTGGCTGTGTGCTAAGGTGCCTGCAGAGAAATGCAGCTTGTCCCAGCTGCACCCAGCATCCTCCCACTGCCACCCAAGGGATCAGAATTAATGTTGACTGAGGACAAAGTCCTCCTGTCTTAACCCAGAAAAAATGGGAAAGATGAGCAGCATGAGATCATCACGGAGCTTGCGGACCTCCCTCTGTGCCTGGGGTTTTGCAGTGTAACTGGGATAAGGAAGGTTTCACTGGGACTGGCTCAAGCTTTTACCAAGTTACCTATGAACTAAGAACCCAGGCAGGGCAAGTTCAAGTTGGCAGTGGATGGAAAACTTTTGAATATCCAGACTAGTCAAGCTTGTTATAATTAAGAGCTGAACTGACATTACTTGGGCAGTGCCATCAGTAGCTGCCAGGCTGTCTCCCTGCAGCGTGTGATTCTGATCACTAGAAAGGTAGTGGTCAGGTTCCCTGCACGGACAAGTGATTTCTGATGATTTCGTATCAATGGACGCATCTTTGTCTAGCCATCGTCGCTCCGGCATTCTCATGTCATAAGTGGCCATTCATTACCCCAGCATCTCCTGTCCACAAAGAAAATAAAATGTTCCCATATGGGGAAGTTTTCCTTCTCTGGTAAATAATTAATAATGAAACTACAAGCTGCTGCTTGTCTCGTACAACAAACAGTTCCTTCTTTGCCTGTGAGCAAGCAAGGCAAAAACCTCATGGGATAGACAGCATATCTGCAAAACCAAACCTCATTTGCTAGAAAAACCTGGGCTAAAATGTATGGGGAGCAGGCACTTTCAGTAAAGGCTAGAGGCAAAAAAAGTATTATAGCTCACAGAAATCCCTGCTCTGGGAAACTGAGCTCAGCCACAGCAATCTCCTCTTTCAGGAGAGATTAGGTGTGCTCCATACAGATTTCTTCTGACACGGTTTGTGGGCATCTGCACTGGCCTGGGATTTACCTGGTGGAACCATCCTGAGTAGTGAGGGCAAAATCAGAGGTTTGCAGCCTACCTGTCACAGCAAGCTAAAGTGAGACACCAGTGGAGTCTGAAAGAAGGGGAACAACCACTGCAGCAAGCACCAGACCTGTTCCTGCCAGCAAAACAGCACTGCCACTAACGTAGGCTTTGTTAATGTTCCACCATCTTGGGAGAACATATGCTTTGATGCATGTTTCTGGTTTCTGAGGCTCTTGCATTATTTCCAGAACAGTAGGGTCTTACCTTCTCCTCCAGAATGCTGTGTTTTCATTACCAATCGCCCTCACCATGTGCTTTGCACACCCGATCCTACCATTAGTTCCTGCACCAATCTCACTGACTTTTTAGGAATAAATCCCTTTCTTTGAAAACATATTTCTCTTCTTTTTGATGCAAGTGGGAGTGTTACATTAGAAAGTACCTGCTAACAAGGAGAAACCCTGGCTAGCAGCCCAGGAAACATGACATTAATGATATCAGTGACAGCAGCTTCTTATTCCTCTGTAAACTGTGCCTTTTGCAATGGCCCCAAGGAGAGGACCACAAAAGGCGGTGCTGGGCAGAGATTACCAAACTGGTCCAGAGCAAATTAGCTCAAGTACTGGAAGCTGTAAGATCATGGTGTTTCTCTGCGCTTGTCCATGGTTCCAGCCCCACACTGATGGTGCCCTGCCCAGGCAATGAGTACGTGCCTCAATGATGTTGGCTGTAAGAGCAAGCGAGCATTACCTAGCCCAGATTACCCTTGTTTTAATTCATGTAGGTTTTCAAATCCCAGCTCTCTGCTGCCTCAGTCATTTGCTTCACCACATCTGAGCCCACGACGCTGCTCTGCACGCTGTGGGGCAAAACCCTGCCATAAAGGGGGAATGCTATCAGCAGTGAGGAAATGAAGCAAGGAGCGCTGCGTGTTCTTGGCCATAAAAAACATGCTGCAGGCTGTGTCTTGCTGGGCAATGCGAGTTCCCAAAGTTGTTTTCCCTGTTGATGTCATAAAACTTCAGTGAAACCACCTACAAGCTTCAGAAGTTGCATGGGGGATGGGGTATAAGTAAGAGTCCATTGTTACAGCCTATAGAGCCTCTTCTGCTTAAGCTGGCTTGTACTGGCGGGGCGGTGCTGGGCTCAGTGGCACAGTCAGTCAGATCCCGAGAATCAGTTAATCATAATTTATTCCTTGAAAACAGATGACTTTGCTAAGAGAGTTTCTGAACAAAGGAGCTTGTGCTCGGCTCCAAAACCTTGCTCTTTCATACCCCTAATTAAGGACCAGACACCTATTTCGCAGGACTGTTTCAAGTGTGAGGTAGAGCTGCAAGCTGATGGCCAGCCAACGTACCAAACCCCAGAAAACAAATAAATGCACTCATCTGACAGGCAGTTTGACAAGGGTGATTGCAAACAGGCGCAACACATCTCTGTGCACACGTATAGTGGCATGGTGCCTTCAGAGTATGGCAGATACACAGATGTACCTCTAAATGAATGCTTAATGATTTAACTGACTCCCCCTGCATATCATTAGCTAATTGATGCAATCTCTCCTTCTGCCTGCAAACCTGATTACAGCACGCAGCTAGATTAATGTCTGACACTTTCCATTGGAGCCACAGAGAGCGCTGATCCATTCTGATGGGCACCGAATTGGCACAGAGAAGTGCATTTTCAGATGGCACAAGCAAAGGCAGCAGGCAGGACAAGGGGCAGCATGGCCAAAAGGAGAGATGAAAGAGAGAAAGGAGGTGGTCCAGATGTGCTAATTACAATTGAAAGCTATAAAGACAGTTAGTTTTCTTAATGAGGAAAGAAGACTTGAATTGAATGACTCAGCCCCATACACCCCTATATAGCAAATATGTCACAGCAGGCTGAAGCAGCATCCTCTGAGGCAGACAAGGTATATTTAAGAGAGTTGGCATGACACCCATCACAGGGGTGGCTGCTGCTCCACATGGGACAGAGCAACAGCTCGAAGGTGGGCAGAGAAGATGGAACAGAGAGGAGAGACAGAGAGCCCCATGACTTACCATGCAAGTTAGTTGTAGTCGCAGACTTATGAATAGATTTGAGGTAGAACTGTGGAAAATGTTTGGTTCATCACCCTGAAGCACAGTTGAGGAAGGGCTTCATTTTTTCTCTTTACTGTGCTGGAGAGATGGAAGCTTTTCAAATTAAACAGAAAGCTGTTTAGCTTGGATTCCTTTGCAGAAAGCACAGCATATGTTTGTCCAGCATCCAGCACTTGGAAGGTCTGGTGGACTAGGTCTTGACAGAGAGCTTTCTGTTTAAATACATTCAGAACTAGGCCATTAAATTAAAGGCTGACCCTGGCTATGTGTCACAGCCAGCACTGGGAGCCAGCTACAGGCTTTGGACCCAACTGGAAAGTGATTAAAGTGACTTGAGTGAACTAATTTGTCACTCCCAGGTTTATAGTTGATTAACCATGACCAGAGCAACACCTTCAGATGAGAGGTTAAGGGAGAACCATGTGCTGTTGAGGCACTTGCCCTGGATAAGAGCCCAGTGAAAAACTGGAAACCGTACAGTGCCAAGTGCTGGACAAGCATGTAGCACAGCCTCTTGCCCCAGCTCTTAGCATCCAAATTTATGAATAGGCACAAAATGTGGGTGAATTTTTCACTCACAAATGGCCAAGGGGAGCTGAGAGGATCTGGGAAGAGGAATGCATAGCAAAATGAACAAAGGTAAGTGTGGTAGAGATCGACCATAATCAGGTAAGAGTTGCAGGGAACTCTTGTTTTAAATTATAAGCCTACACAAAAGCATTTTTGTTCCTTTGATGACTGCATTGTCCTTGTTCTCCTTCCAAGCCCTTTTCCTCTGGTAGCTCATTACATCCACTCCATTCACCTTGGTTCAATTAGGGATGTGCAAAACAACCAGGATTCTAGTGCTGAGTTCCTGGCAGAGACTGCAGGTATGAACAAATCATCAAGTAGAAAACGTACAAAGAACTATGCCATCTGATAGAAAGAAAACCTTCCTGTGGGAACAACGAAAGGAAAATTTTGACCTTTATTTCCACAAGAAACACATAAGTTAGAGACAAATCCAAACAAACAGATTTGTTTTGCTTTTGGGTGTTCTGTGGTGCAGACAGTGTTGGGTTTGTTTCCATTCTGAGTCAAACCAAATTTTGCAGCTGGAACTTTGCCACAGAGCTGCAGTTCAAGTCATTCCCACTCCCAGCACAGCTTGGTAGGGTTTAGTCTATCTCTGCTTGCCCCGAGCCAGGGTGATGCTGACAGCAACCATCCAGCTCACTGCAGACCTGAAGTGGTGGTCCCAGCCCTGCATCTTCAGACAGCCTCATGCCACACTTCCACTTCTACCTTCGCCCCTGTGCTATGAGAGCTACCAGTGGGCTACCATGCAGCCCAACCCCATTTCAGGTGCTTGAAGTGGTTTCAGTTCCTGGAACAAGGTGACAATCCTATCTTTTTGGGCCATGGTGAAACCTCACGGCAAGAAGAAGATCTAAGCTTCAGGGCTTTGTGGTTGGAACACAACTACTTTGCCCTGAGTGTCCGTCCTGAGCAGTGTGGGTACAATCTAAAGCACCCAAATGGTCTGTCTTGGCTTTGCTTGCAGCACAGGCAGGGCCAGAGCTGCCTTTGGTCTCTCTCCACCCTGGAGCTAATGGGCTCACCTCTGGGCTTCCAGCAGGAGAATCCCTTCTTTCTCAGAAGTGCTAGGAGGCCTGGATGATGCTTGGGAAGGCAAACATAAAAGCTATGGTGGCTACCTTATCTCCCGCTTTATAAGCTAAGGAGTGCATGGAAATTATCAAAGGAACAAAACCTGCTAAGTAACCTCATTATCCCTTTCTTTGGGGAATTTACTGTAAAAAGGCAGGCTTTGGATCTTAATTTGCTGGGAAGTGCAGTAATGTAATTAGCTAGACTGATAACATACTGAGTTGCCTGAATTCTTCAGAGAAGAGAAGGAATGTGCTAGACAGAGAGAAGGAAAAGGAAGAAGAAATAAGGTTTCCTTTGCCAAGAAATTAAATATTTTTCAATATGTTAGTGATAAAAAATCAAGGAAGTTTTGGAGTTTTTGATGGGTTTTTTGTCATGCAGAAGTATTTCCTTACTTAGAAGTACACCATTTCTAGAACCCATTAAAAATTGGGTTTTATATATATGTATATATATATATATAAAAATTTAATGCATATTCTGAAACAAATGATTTGTTTGTTTGTTTCTGTGAAGCATCTCCCCTGCCCTGCATTTTAACCTGTTTGGCTAAAGCAGCTCAAAACCAGCCTGAGGAAAACAGTATCCCAACAAACACAAGAAGCTCCGCCAATGCCTGGCCCCCCGAGCTACCTTTGAGGCACCACGGGCTTTTCCCAAACCCAAACCTTGTCAGCGACCACGCATCAATGCTGCTATCCCTGCTCCAGAAAGCTTTGTAAGGACCATGCAAAGCTCTGGCGGTGTGAGCCTCAGAAGGCTCACCACTGGGAAAAGGGCTGCTCATGCCCGGGGGTCAGCACAGGTTTCTGGGGGCTGCAGTCTTTCACAGCATGAAACGAAGAACGCATTTCACTTGTCACTAGGTGGCTCTATCCGCTTTCAGTAAACGCTCACGGCTTTCCTTTTACATCTCCAACAGAGCGGCAGCTTGCAGGGTCACCAGCGGCAGCCAGAAAGTTAAATCTTCAGGAGAGGAAAAATTCACCTGGGTTTTGATAATGGCTTTCATTATGTTCTTGATAACTTCCCTAAGCAGAATGAACAGTGTTATGAGAAACCTCATGATCTGAGATATGTGTGAAACGGTCTCCTCGGGGAGAAGTTCTGATTTTCCTCATCTCAGACTCCTCCAGCAGCCATTTCATTCCAGCCTTTGTGCAGATATGAACCAAAAAGGGAGGAATTTGGGTAGCTGCCGGGCATTTAACTCAGGTACAGGCTGGGGGAGAGCCAGGAACTTCCTCTTCTTTGTGCCTTCATTAGGCGGGAGACAAAGAGGGGCTGGCTCCTAGCACACCCCTGAGATGACTCAGACTGGTGGGATGATGCTTTCCAGATTCCTTGCGCAACAACAGTCCGCGGCTCTGCCAGCACTGGTGTTCAAAGGAGAAGATGCTGGCACCTGAGCAAGCACAGGACGAGGGCAAGGGAGGTGGAGAGTACAACAAACCCCCGCAGCACAGTGGGCACTGAAGCCCTGTTCGTGTCTGTAGCCTCAGTGCTTTACACTGAAAGTCACACTTCCAGGTTTTGGATGTCTCAGAGTAACCAAAAAGCTACTGCAGGTCTGACTTTGCACAAGAAAGCATATCACATTGTTGCTCTTCCCCGGAGAAAAACTGTATGTTTGAAAGAAATACAATATATTCAGGGGCACCACTGGCTGTATTGGCTTAAGGCTGAGTATTTTATCAGCTGACAGATCTCTCAAGCGTATTCAAGAGATGTTTGAAGCAAAATGCCTGCCTGGAAAAAAGTTGCTATCTGAAGACATAATCCAAAACCATGAAAGACTGGGAGCATCTCTACTGATTTCAAAAGGATTTGAATCAGGCCCTGGGGAACTAGTCCAGCATTTCTTTCTCACATCATCAGCCTCTGTGCTTTGAGGAGACAACTCTTGTAATGACAACAACTTGCAGAGGTATTTGCAAGATCATAGCTTCAGCTGCATGAATGATACAAGACAGTAGTGACCATGGTGGGAAAGGAAGCAAATTTGCTTGTTTAGATAATTAACAGGCATTTGAGACAAATGCTGCTGTCTAAGGCATCACTGACAGACTAATAACTCTGATGAAGCAGCAATTATTACAGTAATGTTACAGTCACTAAAATAACCATCCCTCCTAGCCACTGCTGGTGAGAGGGGATGGGTGAAATTGCATTTCTCCTCCTTCCACATGAATAGACTACGAGCTGGAGAAGCGCCCTGAGGGACAACTACTGTGCAGCAGCTTCTGTTGCAACCCGCCTTTGGAGGATGCCTTGTTTTTATGGCCCCAGATAGCTGCAGGCACCATTTTGCACCTGCAACTTTGGATAGATAGGTAACTGCTGTCCTTATTGACCCATGTAATGTGATGCCTTGAGAGGCCAGTGCTGTAAGCACAAATGGTTATGACTGATTAGGAAAGGCACCATTTGCAGGGCAGACATAATGCTGGTTGTGCTCCTTCTGAAAATTGCCAAGAGCCACAGAGGACCTATAATCCCATCAGCATCCTGCGGGGGAGCAGCTCCTTCCCAGAATCGTAAGGAAGTAACTTTGCTTACTTCAGGCACTACGATGGTGAAATGGAGAATTGGGAGCATTTTGGTTTAACCTGGTCTTGTCTGATCCTGTCTAACGGCTGGGTGAGCTGGATGCTAGGGTAGGCAAATCCTCCAGGGTGAATGCACTGAGGCAAGAGCAGGAATGGGATGGGGAGGAGGTGCTTTCCAGAAGAAGGCTCCTCCATCACCCCACAGCCCATGAAGGGGCTGTGCCCAAGCCCTCCTCTCCCTCATCCCACCCAGAGAGCTTACGGCAGCCAGCTCACACAGCCAAGTTTTTCCCTTCTTTTCATGCAGGCCACAGGAGACAGAGATACAATATCCTGACAGTGATACTAACTGACTGGCCTCTAAACTGTGTAAGGAACACCTGGGACTCAGCTCTTACTTGGTTTGTAAGACATGAAGATTTTATTGAAAACAGGCAGGTCAGAATAGCCGATGGGAGGGATCGTGGGGAGAAGAGGGCTCTGCGCGCTGCTCCACACAGCTTTGCTGTGCAACTTCACAACCACTTACAGCCTGCGCCTCCCGCAGACCTGAGACAAAATCAGGTAATGCAGATTTCCTCTTTCTTCTCTTGGGGGATCAGACTGTTGAGAGATTCATTGAAGCACACTATGGCCAAGATAGAAAAACATCACCTGACAAGAAAATGCTCTTATGGAAAACAAGTCTTTGACAGCTTTACATGCTTCTTGAACACAGAAAAAGCCAGTCAATAGTGTTCCTTGTGGCCTAAAAGCAGAAACATCTGTTGGAGGCGGCTTGCTAGGCTGAATATAGCAGCAGGAAAGCCCAACTGATTAACTCCATCCTCTTCCTAACATGTTTATGTGGTTCCCAGAAATCCCTACAAAGGGCTTCTGAGGACACTGGCACTATTACAAGCCAGCTATAATTCTGTAAACAGAGAGATAAAGGAAACATTATCCTAACTGCAGTTCACCTCTGGCATCCAGTTTGCGTAATTCACACATGCTTCATCTAGTCTCCCTTAGCTGTGGGACAAGCTCCTGATTTAGGAAAAGAGGAAGAGCCCGTGTTCTGACGAAGGAAAGCATAAAGCTGCTGTAAGGAGGAAAAGAGGGCTGGTGGTACTGGGGTCCATCTAACCTTGCAAGTAGGCTGGAGCTGGAGAAAAATAGAGAAACATGAGAGCAGTAATACAGTAGATGCCAGAAGCACTTCCAGTGTAGCTGAGCTTATCCTTCTCAAAGCAAACAACCACCAGGACCCTTTCCTTCCATCTTCATTCACCAGCTTCCTCTTGATTACTTCTCACATTTTGGTCTTCTCTCATTTCTGTTTGTAGTAATCCCCTGGGATAAGAAGGTTTAACAGGGACAGGCTTTTCTATCCCCTCCCCTGCACTGACATTTTACAAGACACAACTGGACAGGGTGGTAAATAATCTTATCTAGGCTTCCCTTCCCATGACAGGTTGGACCAGATGATCTTTTTAGGTGCCATCCAACCCTGACTGTTCTATGATCTAGCACTTGAAGTCTGGTATCAAGAACTTCAAGTCTGGTATCAAGCAACACCTTTGTCTCCAGCATGTGGGACAGCACGAGGGAGACTGTCTTATTGGCGGGAAGAAGGGATAACTGCTCAGTAAACAAACGCAACATGTCATTTTAAGGACTGTGTTAGGGAAATAGGCATTTCCTATCATGTAGCATGCCTTTTTTTGCCCCCTAAGTGGTATACTTCTGCAGTACACATATGCATAATTCAGAACAACTTAAAATTTACTATTTCAAAAGGTACTTAGCAACTTGGACGCCTTGTAATGCATTTTAATCAAATAATATTTTTAAAATTTACAACAATTTTTAAAATTAAAAAGTAAAAATAACTTCATCTTAGAGTTCAGGTTAACATAACATTTAATAAGTTTCTCAAGTTTCTTCAATATCCCCAAAGCTGTTTACCCAAAGAAATGTTATTTTCCCTGCTGCATTTTGGACACACAAAAGTAGTTAATTCCACAATTTTTAAGAATTTTCACAGACTATAATTTAAGTTAGGATGTAGAGAATTTCCCAATACCAGGCTCCTTAAGCGTGAGCTTTATTGACCACTTACCATACAGTATTCATCCCCTAATTCAAGGAGACACAAGATGCATTCAGTCAAGTCTAAAAGCTTTGAGAGCAATTACATGTTGTGTAAGCTACTTTTAAAATAATGCATTGGCATAAAACTGAGGAGATACATCCGTTTGTCAGCCTTGAAGGACACAGCAGTTCCAAGAAGGCATTCACACTAAGAGTCTTCCAGGATAAAAGTCTTCCAGGAATCCCAATATGTGGATAATATCTTGACATGCTTTCAACGGAAAACAAAATAATCATCCTGTGGGTACATGCTTAAACATTCCTACATATTCAGTATTGTCAAAATGGAGTATCAACTGCAATCCTGAAAACTTGGATAGCTTTTATAGCCGAATAACACATTATCTGCAACACCTTTTCCTGCAGCATACTGTATGTGGGCTGAACAAATATCTGGAAGGAAATACTTGCTCTGATTTCCCATAAACTTCCAGGCAAAATCACATCTTGAGTTAACATTAGCATCACCGGCTGCAAGCATAAATACACTGTCAAGGCCAAAACATTTGACTATGGCACATTATTTTTTATCTTTTCAAATAATGCTACTGCAGCTTCCCTACAGTCTTGGAAACAGGCAAACAGAGAACAGCCTATTCCCTTTTCAACTGTGTAAAGATGAACAACTACCAAAAAACCACCCCTTTCCTGGTTTTGTGCTTCGAGGTATCTATTGACAAGAAGAAAAAAAGCCATTTCCAGCTAAATGTTTGATTTCTTAGTGAGAGAGGATCTAATACACTGCTGGTATACAAAAATAGGTCTCTTCGTAGAAAGATGAATTGTCTTTCCTGTAAGTGGAAAATTACACTACTGCTTTCACAATCAAGTAATCACTGGAGTTATTATGTACCATACCAGCACAGGTTTCCAGCACACACTGTCCATTTCTACTAAAATAGCTCCAAGTTTCATCTTTATAAGAAATGCTAGAGTTACTTCTTTGCCTTACTCCACTTCCATCTTACTTTCTGTGTGACAGTTCACTGTGTATAACTGAGGAGCTCCTGCACAAGCTGCAGGAAGTTACCTGACAACTATTGCCAGCTTTATTGAGCTACTCAACACCATTTCTCCACTGACCCTGGAAAGAAGAAAGCCTTTCATTCCTTTTTAAGACATGTGTTTTAAATGTCTGTGTAATGTTCATAAACGTAAGATCTGGGGACTTCAATAAAGTGCTGCTTAAAGAGAAACTACTTTTCTTGGAAGCAATGTAAATATGACTTGACTTTACAGCAGAATAATGGGATGGGAGAATGAAACAGCTTTCGGTCGAAAAAGATACATTGCCCATTCACTCAGCAATTCTTCAGAGGTAAATGAGTATTCATGGCACTATGTACAGTCTTTGCTGGATTGATATTTAATTCTGGGTAGATCCTGCCAGCTTAAAGGAATAGTTTTAATCAGAGTCTGAGGGATTTACAACCCTGTGGGGTTTTATGTGTGTGAGGGAGTTGTGTGGGCTTTTTCTTAAGCGAATGAACTACCTCAGCTTTTTGGGGTTTTTCCTTTCTTTCAGCTTACAGATTATTAAAATTTGTCAGTAGTAGTGAGGTCCTTGTGCTGGAAATGTACGTCTTCAGACCTAACTTTTCTCCATTGCATGTGTTTGCTTCTTAGAAGGTTTACCTTCCACCTCCCACACTGGAAAATGGCAAGATCAAATCTGAAAGGGAACCCACTGCTCTTTCTAGCCCTACTAGGGGACTCTTCAGAATACTCCCTCCGTAGTCACCAGAGAAGATATCAGCAGCACAACCCAGTGAGAATCCCTTGGGCCTGGAGTCAGCTTCTATTTATATATTTCCAAACTAAGATTAAAATTCCCAGAGGACCCTGCTGCAATCTCTAACTGGCATCACATAGAGCTAACCCTGTGTGATGAGTATCTATCCTCTGTGTAGCCAGGAGTGACATTTTCCAAAGTTTTATCCCTTGCATGCTATTTCTTCATCTGTGTTAGAGAGGCCTGAGGCAACACCATGTTTTCACAGGCAAAGTCTCAATAAGGAAGACTGTCAGCTTAGTTTTTAAATTTCAGGTATTCCTTATTGCAATTCTGAGACAAAAAAAAATGTAGCAACTTTTTCTTCTTTTTGGTTAAAAGCTGAGATTCTTTCAGACTGACTTCCCTCCCAAAAATAAGGTGACTTGTTGCCATTGCTTCGTGAGGGTCTCACTGACTGATTCAGCCCTCCCCTCACTCCTCCTACAGATGAGCAAGATGAGAGACTTCCCCCAGGGCCACAGGGATCTGCTTCTGGCCTGGCATGAACTCCTCACTCTGCCAGCAGCTTCCCTCCAGGCAGTGCACTGTGTCCCATCCTTCAGCACTCCTGCCACCTCACTTTGTGTGTCCCTTCTCCCATTCAGTCTCCACACATTTGATTCATGTTCCTTATTCCCCCCAACCTCCCTGCCCTGTTTCCCTAGGCTGCTCCAAGCACCGTCATCTCTTCAGGCTTTCCCACCACTCAGGAGACAAATAGAGGAGGAACACGAGTGTTTCTCCTCAGGATGGTTCCCTTGTCACAGTCCTGTTCCAGCTTTTTCCCCCTGTCCCTCACACTCACTCTGTGGGAAGAATTGCAGCAGATGGGGAATGTCTCGTAAAATAAAGCTCAGGTGACAACTCAAACAATGCAAAGTAGAGCAGATGATGTGATACCCCAGCACGGCAAGTCAGGTACCATGGAGGTGCTGCACAAGGTATCAGGGCCCCTCAGCTCAGTGAGTCCCCACAGTAGGCCCTCAGGCACCTTGGGGATACAGCATGACCACAGGCCATGGTGACAGGGCACCTTTGCGACAGGACCCCGGGCAGCTGAGACACAGCCTGTGCTGCAAACCCCTGAATTTGGGCGCTGATGGTAGACAGTGCACAGCAGACGCTGACACCTCGGTCCATGATACTCCCCCAGTCCAGACCAGGGGCTAACCAGCATGATGCAAACCCATCCTCTCCCCTGGCATGGCACGGTCTCAAAACCACAACTGGCAAGAATCTAACCTGGCACCTCCAGTGCTTCTCGGGGAGACAGCAGGGCCGAACATCCCTAAACCCCCGTACAGCTGTCGGGCGGAAGGACCCTGAGTCGGGCCTTTTGGACCCCTGCACCACCAGCTGTCCCTCTGGCGTGTGAGAGGGCCCCACACCGGGCAGCAGCGGGGGCTGTGCCTGGCGCATGAGGTAACAGAGGGCATCCCGGCTCCAGGCTGCTCGGATCGAGCTCTCGGGTGAGACGCCGCGACTCACACAGAACCGCGACGGAAGCGCTCTACCGACCGCCCCAGGGGACCACCGCCATGGCCTCCGAGCCCGACCGCCCGGCGGCGCATGCGCCACCTCCGCGCACCGCCCCGCTGCCGGCGCGCCGTCACGTACCGCGCTGCATGGCCGGAGAGGGGGTTGCGGGGAGCGCGCCGGAGGGCAGCGGGAGCGAGCCCCACGCCCGCCCCTTCATCTGCTCGTTCCCGGGCTGCGACGCTTCCTTTAACAAGGGCTGGAAGTTGGACGCGCACCTCTGCCGGCACACGGGCGAGGTGAGCCGGGAAAGGAAGGGTTAGCGCGGGTGAGGTGGAGGGCGCCGCGCTGGAGCCCAGCAGGCGGGCGCGGGTCGGGGCCGGGCGTGCCGGTTCGTCGCCTGCGGTACCCGAAACCCCGTGGGCGGGGTGTGGGCTGCTGAAGGAGCCTCCCGGAAGCAGCCGAGTGCCTTAGGAATGATGTGCCGCCTCTGACCGGCCCTCCCTCCTTTTCCTCTCCCGCTCCCGTCTCAGAGACCGTATGTCTGCCCTTACGATGGCTGCGGTAAAGGGTTCACCAGAGACTTCCACCGCGCTCGACACATTCTTACGCACACCGGGGAAAAGCCGTTCGAGTAAGGCCGCGCTTTTTACACTTAAAACGGATTATGCTGGTCCTTACGGAAGTGGAGTTGAAACTGATGTGTGGGTGCTGTGCACGCCTAGCTTTGGTACCATGAGTGCTGCCGTAACAGTGCGCGTGCAGGGTGAGAGCTTGGGAAATAGCAGCCCAAAGCCTCCTATCTGGCTGTGATTCATAATAGGAACGGGCAGATCTCTCCTTAGAATGCAGAATTAAAAGAAGGAAGGGCAATTATTTCTTATTAGTAAGCTTTTAGCAGCTGTATGTCATGGATTAGGAGCTAGGAATTCCTGCATGCTTTATTCAATACCTCTTCTGATAGATCTTGCTGTGGCTTTTGGTTGTAACTTAGCCTTTTTGTGTTGTTAAGGCAAATTTTTATGTTTGGGTTGAGTTTCAGTTATTCTTTGTGTCTTCTTCTTGTCCAGCAATTTCTGTATCTGCCTATGAAACAAATCACTGTTTGGGAATGATGATAATGTAGTTCATTTGTAGGTGCACAGCTGATGGCTGCAATGAGAAATTCAGAACAAAGTCAAACTTAAAGAAGCACATTGAGCGCAAGCATCAGAATCGGAAAAGGCAATATGTGGTGAGTAATTACCTTTGATACCGCAAAGTGGAGGCTAAACAAGCTCCTTTTCGTGTGTCTAGTGACATACTTCAACTTGTTATTATGCAGTACTTGTATGAGTTCAAATACTGTGATTGGGCTTTCAGCAAACACATGTGGACTGGGCTTTCGTTATTTGGTCTCTAATGATAACTTAATTTCCTAAATAGTGCGACTTCGAGGGCTGTAACGAGTCTTTCAGGAAGCATCAACAACTTAAAGTTCATCAGTGTTACCACACCAATGACCCTCCCTTCAAGTAGGTGGAAAATTTTAATAATGAACTTTAACAATTCCATAAACACTATAGATGAAAACAGGAGCCTTTTCTCTACCTTTTTATTAATGTAGCATTTACAAAAGCAGCAAAACCAGAACTGGAATGGATTTTTAGTCATGGCTGCAAGTACATTTCTTGTGCAAGTGGTTTGCTCAGTAGCCTGTTGTTTCTTGGTGCTCTGTAACTTAGCATTCCAGATGTTTTCTATGGGTTTATTACAGTTTCACAGGAAAAATAAACAAAAAGACCCCTAGTTTCTAGTTCACACAGTCTGAAATACAAGCATAAGAGCTTGCAGGGTAATGAAAAATGCAGCTACTTCTATTTTTCAGTAAAAAGAAGTGACATGGGTAACACAAAGTGAGTAGTAGCTTAAAAAACATGAAAGGCTTGGACACCAATCTGAGAAGCTGTGAATCTATGATTCCGTTCTTTACAGGACACATCGGTATAGATCTGATGAAAGCAAAGTTTAGTCTTGTGTTTCTTGTAGATGGAACACACTTAACAGGAGTGTTCCACTTAAGTGGCATGCACTAGTATGGCTGTGTGACAGGCACAAAAATACTGTCGGTACTCTGCTGCTGCCTACTAGATCTGTGCAAACCACTTAAAGTCCCCACTTTCTGTTTCTGTTTTTATCTTTGAAGAGCCTACTGTGTAGGGATGATATAAAGCTTGATTCTTTAGCTGAAGCTTAACTTGCTGTATGTATAGAAACTGTACTATAATTTCACTCTCGAGGGGATCAGAGTCCTCTATTACAAACGTATTATGGAATTTACAAGGCGGAGGAGGACACACAGAACAGATCTTTAGGCAAAGGGAAACCTGTATTATTTTGTCCACTTTAATTGTTCTTGACTTAAAGAACAAAAAATACTTGAATGCAGTGAAAGAAATTAAAACAGTATATTTTATACCTAGATGTAATAATGAAGGATGTGGAAAGTGCTTTTCTACCCCAAGTCATCTAAAGCGGCATGAAAAGATACATGAAGGTAACAGAGTTTTTCTTTTTGCTTCAGTTACATTTTAGCAAAGGAAAAAGAACTTCTTCAGTACAGAGAGTGTGCAAGGATGTACAACAGACATGAAAGTGTTCTGGGTCTAGTGATCCAGTCAGACAAAACAAGAACACTTGAGTAGTTGGGTGGCAAGGCGTTGCCGTGTTCCATTACTTGTAAGGCTGAACAAAGCTTGGGATGCCTTCAGTAATTTATTTTCCCAATGTGCCTCCTTGTCAATAATCCATCTTCTGGAGATGGGCTTATGGTTAAGGGCACAAACCTAGACTTCCAGAGGTTAGGATCAGTTGCCAGTTCTGCAACAGATTTCCTATGGAGCCTTGGCAAAACCATGTAGACTTGCATTGTTTGAAGTTATTACTGTACCTATGTAAAAGGTATTTAAGTGGAATTGTCAGGAGCTGGTCATGTATGTTTGAGCTAATCCTGCTACACTCCTATCTGTTCTTTCACTATGACTGACAGCTAACCTGCTTTCCAGTGCTAGAAAAAACCCCAACAAACTCAGAGGACTAGGTAGAGTATGCAAAAAGCTGTGATTTGTATTTGTGTTCCTTTCTTAAGACAGAATGTTCTCGTGTTAATTTGTGTTGGTTACAGTATGGGAGGAAGAACACTGGCCTTTAATTTTCAAATGCTGGAAGTGGAGTTCCCCCTTAAAAAATTGGGCTGTCTGCCAAAACCTTTGTGATTGTAAACATCTGTCCTCTCCAACAGGCTATGCGTGCAAGAAAGAAAACTGCTCATATACTGGAAAAACTTGGTCAGAGCTTCTGAAACATAATAGAGAAAGTCATGCAGGTAAACTCAAATTGATTAAGTAAACAAAACTGAACTTTTGATACAAACAGGAAACAAACTGCTAATTTGAGGAGTTCACGCTGAAATTTCATCAACTTGTCATTGTGTCCTGATGAACTTGTTTACTAATGCTTTATTGGTAAAATGGTTGTTGCTCTGGCTAGAACTTTAACTGATGGAATGCTGCTCAGTGTACTAACTTTGCTTTGTGATCAAGTTAATGAGAACTTGCACAATGTAGGATTTTGGATCTGGGTAATTCATACTGCATTATTCTCTTCCAGTCTGAGTTCCTTGCAATTTTTGTGGATGTTAGCATTGTTTTAGAGGACTACTACGGTTTGATTCTGAGCTTCTGTAAGAAGCTGTTAATTTATACTTTGCCTGTCTCTCTCCCACTCAGGCACAATTGTTTGCAGTGAGTGTAACAAAACTTTTAAAAGGAAAGATTACCTCAAGCAGCATCAAAAAGTACATGCTGCCGAGAGGGAGGTCTGCAGATGCCCAAAAGAAGGATGTGGGAGAACTTACACAACTGTATTTAACCTTCAAAGCCATATCCTCTCTTTTCATGAGGAGCAGAAACCATTCTCTTGCAATTATCCAGGCTGTGGAAGAACATTTGCAATGAAGGTACGTATTTTTTACACTGTTCTAATCTGAATCACATAATCTGAAATGATAAACCTAACTTTTTTTCCTGTTCCTTATAACTGTAGCAGAGCCTAGCAAGGCACGCAGTTGTACATGATCCTGAAAAGAAAAAGCTGAACTTGAAAGTAAGTTGTACTCCTGAAAAAAGTATTCTCAACCATAACCTGTCACTTCAGAAGAGAATAAATATTACATGTTTCAGAATATGACTTCAAGCAAGAAAGCAGGCCAGCTATCTACTTAATTTGGGAGATCCTTAATTCTGAAGCTCCTTTAAATGAGGCAGTGCTAGCCTATTCATTGATTTCTTCTTTCTCCACCACATTAGTAGACTTTGTTCCATGGATATATCAAGTTGCTAATTGTGCATTTATTTCTGCCAGGCAAAGCGTTCTCGTCCTAAGAGGAGCTTAGCCTCTCGTCTGAGCGGCTACATTCCTCCTAAAACACAGCCAGGGAAGGATGCTGTTGTGACCCAAAGCAAGACAATGGATAAGCCAACAGAAAGTGAAATACCAACTGTTGAAATTCTGACTCTGCAGTAAAGGTGGACTGAGACGACATTCTTCATGGAATAATCAATGTAAAGTTCAACAATAATTTTATTGTAATTATAGGGTTGTGTTTGTTTTTAAATGAGAGACTGTTTATACCTTTTTATAAAGTCACTGATGCAACTCATTTGACTTCAGATCCTCATTTTCATCTTTCTTTTCTGTACTGTTTTTCTGTTTTTCCATCTTCTGATATGCTTTCAGCTCTTTGTCAGACATGTGTCTCAAAATACAGGTACTCACGCCTTCTCTAGTGATTTTTGGCTTGGAAAGGTAAGTGGCTTTCTCAGACACAGTCTTCAAAATCTGATCAAAAAGCATGAACTAAAAAGAAGGAGAAAACCAGGATTAAGTGCACAAACACAGGTAGAAAAATATTTCAGGCTGTCTGTAATGACGTGATCTCCTGCTTGTGGTTTAACTGTTAGCTGAAATGAGCTAGTTGCTAGTCCTGGTTTGAGCAGTTAAGCTTGTCCTTTCCTAATCTGTTCTTCACTCATTAGCAGGTTTAGGAAGGTTACCAGAGGAGTTAAGCCACGTCCTAACACAGGCTGAATTCCTGACTCATCCTGTTTTTGCTGTTTGAAGATGTCCATGAAAGTGGACTGCATGTGACTCATCCCCACCCACTTCTTCTACTAGATTTGGGCATATTATTACAGGGCTTTCGTCTTAATGGGCAGTATTGTTCCAAGGTCAGCAGAACCTGGTAGTATTGAACTCACTGATACAGTGGATTCATATAACAAGTTGAACTCTTAAGCTTTTGAATTTAAGGACATAAATCTGGATATCCAGTTCTTCCTCATGTTACCCTTTCCCTGTGAATTCAACTTCTATGAAAAGCTTTTGTTCCTTTTGGATGAATCAATATCACAATTTTTTTTCCAGAAATTTAGTAGAGAAGATCATCAGGGAAACCTAATTCACTGCACATATTAAAAGGAAAAAAGAAAACAAATTCTTACATGGAATCTTTATAAAAAAAGCCACTTGTGCAAATGACAATGGAAACAAGTCTCAAGGCCCTGCAGTTATACTAGTAAGTTGCCAGCAGCTCCCCAAACTTATTTATAGATGTTTACTGTGCCAGTTTTAGAACACCATCCCAGTAGTTTTTCACGTAGCAGCGGACAACTAACATTAGCTACCATTGCACGAATGCAGCTTCACAACAACAGTTAGATTAGTGAAATAATCCAGCTAAAATACCAGCAGAATTTTTTTAAACCTTACTACTAAACTTTTCAGTGAGTGACCTGGATTAAGGCATTGACAGGGAAATTTCTCCAGCACAGTTAATAAGGTGGGGCTGCAAAGGAGTAGGACCTGCTTAGACTCTGCTGTCAAAGCCAGTATTGTAACTGCATTCTTAAAGCATGGTGTTTGACATGTCTGCATGGGACTACTTTCCTAGGACTGCAGTGTTTGAACAGAAGTAGCTGAAGGTAAGCCAACCATTCCTTTAATGGGACACAGACCTTCACTTATTTTTAGCAGCATATGATGCATTAAAACAGTACTGAATAGGGAAAATTAATGCAAGTACAGCTATGTAATGAAACTGGTTGGTCCAGCTTTCAGAAGTGCACTTACCATGTCTGTATTGCTATCTTTTGCTTGCCGGATGGTAATTTTAACATGGTATTTCTTTTCAATCCACTGGGCTATCTGTTTAGTCTTGGTGTTTAAGTCGTTCTTGGCAATAGCTGAAGAAAAGGACAACTCTTTCTGAACCATCTCTGTTTAAAACAGAATTAAAATTGTATTGGCTTAGCATCTGACAAACCTTTGCTGTCTTTCAACAACTTATGATGCTTTGTCTGCTTAACTCCCCTGCCCTGTGCTGCCTTCTCATACACAGAGCATCTAAATCTCATTGTCTCAGCAGGCACCACTCCCACCTTGAAAGGTGGCTACTTGATATCTCGCACTCAGCGCTGTAATTGGGAGGCTGAGTGCCTGTTTGAAGCATACAGGGAAGTCTCTTCAGGGTCACAAGGCTTTAAATATTTTTTATCTAATTTACAGTTTTGTTCATACCACCCACAATAAAGGTCTAACAGATAAACAGCTAAGTGCTGGATCTGGATTTAAAGACTTAGTGTGCAAACCCTACATTCTGCACATAGTATAGTTGAATGTAAAAGCTCTGAAGTTAGAGCCCTCTTAATCCAAAACCTGTTTTCTTGAATGGTGAAGCACAATATTCAGCTGAAAGTGTGATGCCTTGAATTACATTTGATTTGTGCTCTCTTCCTTCTTAAGGATTTCTCTGAAGTAGTTACCATGTGACTAAGCTTTTTGTAGCTTCTTGAACAGAAAAAGTCACTACCGTAATAGTGCTCTCCTCTAAAATCAAAACTCTACCCACAGCACTGATACCTCTGTCAGCCTGAGGATAAGAGAAGAGGGTATAAGGTTAGACGCCTTTTCTAAAACCTACTTGCCAAACTTAGTTTATTAAACCGCTGGAGCAGGCTGACTTAAAAACAGCTGAGACCTGTGAAGCATTCAGTATAAAAGTTGATCTTTTCCTCTGTACAAGAAGGGGCTCCAGACTTTGTCTACCTAGCAGCAACCTAGGGAAAAATGTTTGTGACTACCGGTGACAAAACTTTGTAATTATATAGGTGTATCTGGTGCTCAGTTTGTAAAAACTGCCTGTCACTTTATGTCTCAAAGGAGCAGGGATTCAGTGAGGCTCATGGAACCAGAGTCTGGTTACATTCACTTAAACATAAGTATTTATTTTTTTTTTAAAGCCGGAAGGTGCCAAAGTAGTAAATCCTGAGAAGGCAACAGAAGGTTTCTCTATGGAAGACTAGTCTAAACCAAAATGTTATCTTCACCACTGCAAATCCTTAATAGCGTGGACCACAGTGACATTGCTTTGGATTTACACAAATGCAAGTAAGAGGATTTCATCTGCTGAAACCACTTCTAATGCAGCATTTGCCAAAGTGGTCAGTGTTGCAATGTCAATAATGCACATACCTGATTTTGCACTTGATTTTTTCTTCTCTGCACGTTTCAGCTGTTCTTCATGAATCTGCTGCCCAGTCATTAGTCTATATACAGGAGGTTCTACATTCTCATGCAGAAGAACTAGTTTCAGATCATGTTGATCCATAAGTTTGAGTGCCTCAGCTCGGTGCATATCTCCTAAGCTCTCTCCATCCTGGTTGATGACGTGCAATATCCGATAGGGAATTTTTCGCCCAACGCTTCCAAATGCCGTTTTTCCTTTTGGCTCCTTGGGAGATTTTTTAGCCGTACAAAATGATTGTGTAAGTCCAAACACTGTTGACTTTGTAGGGTCAGACACCACCATCCAGAATGGAGAAAAGACCCTCTTCTTTTGTGTTTGGGTCAGAAGAGTACCACAGAATCTTTTTGCATATCTCTGCTTATTTCTGGTTGCTTGACACAGAAGTTTCATCATACAAAAGGCAGTCATTCTGAGGAGGCAGTGAAGAAGGCAAAACAAGTTACCCCCATCAGCCAGGTACTTCTAGTTACATTAGAAAGACTTGACTCCAGTTTAGAAAACCCTAGCCCCTAAAACTACTCTTTCAAAAAGATGCAATGGTGTTACAATACAAAATGAGCAACCAACAGTAATTTTGCAGTAACAGAGGGCTTTAACCTGGAGAGAAAATCT
>WYDI02025756.1:20015-34036 GCA_009867235.2 Psittacus erithacus | reverse complement strand
GGCTGTATGGGCGTGACTGAGGTTGCGTGTGTCTGTACGTGTGTACCTGTGTACATGTGTGTGCATTGTGTGTGCATTGTGTGTGCATGGCTGTCCACCTGTCTGCACACGTCTCTGCACGCTGGGCACACCTATAGTGGGTATATAGAGATGTATTTCTGCATGGGGAAGTCTGTACATACAGAGTTTGTGTCTCCTCGCGGTGCGCACGTCTGTCTAGCTGAGTGAGCTCTTGTGCCTGTGCATTTCCGTGTTGATGTATGTGTGGTGTGTGTGTCTGGTTCTGCATGTGTGGTTGTTGGGTTGGGTTGTTTTCCTCGGTGTACCACCACCGTCGTTTTGATTTAGTTTTGTTGATTCTGTGTGTATTTGCCACACTGGGGTTGTTGCATATCAGTATAAGGACCACTGCAACGTTCTTGCTGTTATCCCGTGGCCTTCCCAGGACAGTGGTTTGTGGTTGTGAGTGGGAAGGATCATAGAATCACAGAATGACTTGGGTTGGAAGGAACCTTAAAGCTTATATAGTTCCAAACCCCTGCTGTGGGCAGGGACACTTTTCCACTAGAGCAGCTTGCTCCAAGCACCCTCCAACCTGGCCTTGAACACTGCCAGGGATGGGGCAGCCACAACTTCTCTGGGCAGCCTATGCCAGTGCCTCACCACCCTCACAGGGTACTTAGATACTTCCTTGTATTTAATTTAGATTTTTCCTCTGACAGTTTAAAGCCATTATCCTTGTCCGATCCCAACATGTCCTTGTAAAAAGTCCCTTCCCAGATTTCTTGTAGGCCCCTTTAGGCACTGTATGACTGTTACAAGGTTCCCCTGGAGCCTTCTTCAGGCTGAACAAGCCCAGCTCTTTCAGCCTGTCTCCATAGGAGGGGTGCCCTCTGACCATCTTCATGGCTTCCTCTAGACTCACTCAAGCAGATCAATGTCCCTCCCCAGAGCTGAACACAGAACAGAGCTGGAAGCAAGTGAGATGCTGTGCATGTCAAGTGCTTTGCATCTATGGTGCGTGTATGGAGGCTGCGCACCTGAGCCTCCGCTGTACCTGTCCATGCATTGTAGCACATCATTCCCTCTGTCCCCCGCCATAAGGCGGTGCTGGTGTGGCCGAACACGGAGTGCAGTGGGCCTGTGTCAGTGCCAGGGTTTGCCAGGAGTCAGCAGTGTGTGCTGTGGTGCATGTGCGAGGTGTCGTGGCGTGTGGTAGAGCTGTGTCTGCAGGGGTCAGCACCAGCGTGTGCCTTTGTGGCACTGTGCGAGTTACTCTGAGAGCTTGTTGGATGTTTGGATTTGTTACCTTCCTTAGCAGGCTGATAAGCCTTAGGTTTGTAGGCTTCTTCCTCCCCTTGCCTCTGAAAGAGAAGCTGAAATCTGTGTGCACACCCTGGGTCCCCCAGCTGTAGCACACTATGAGCAAAATGCTAACCAGTGTGAGAGTTTGCTGTTCGGTTGTTCTGGTTGGGCAGAACATGTGTGGAGTAGTGTGTACCGAAAACATCTTTTCAGGAGCTGAGGTGTTTGTGTCTACTGAAGGATAGTGTTTGTGTCTATTGAGGGATGCTGTTTGACCAGCTAGGCTGGAGCTGAGAGCGATGCTGAGACTGAAAAGTGTTCAGAATCTGGTTCAAAATGAAGCCATGTTAAGCAGCTGGAAGGGAGGCCCTGTCTACTGTCCTTCCTGCTGAAAGAAAATCAGGATTTTTAGCTTATTTGCCTTGGGCCATAACTTAAGTGACCCCTCTTTCCACTGCCCCCTTCCTGCCCAGGAAGAAGTAATGTGGTGAAAATCTGAGCTTCATCTTTTTGGTTTGAGAGTTTTCTGTTCTTAACTATGGTCTTGGAATGGTTTAATTCCATATGCTGGTGGGTTTGATACAGCCATTTTGGTACACATGTGCAAAAGCTTGTTACTGCTTTGTGCTCTCTGTCTTCACAGAAGACATCATATGGTAACTGTGTGAGAAACCGGAAAACTTGGCTAAATCAGTTCTCAATCTGAAATTCATTCATATCACCTTATCCTTATTAAAGCTCCTTGCCTGCAGTAATGAGAATGGAAAATTGCCATTAACAGAATTAGCTAAGTAGATGGTGAGCTGTGCTAAAAACCCGGCTGACAACTGTAGCTTCACCTATTCTATGCAAATAATGCCTGTTTTTTTCCATTCTGCTCTTTTGTTCATTTCTTGATTTCGCTCAGGTTATGCCTTTGCAGTTTGAAGCTCTCTGGGAACAGGGATTGCCATTGCTTCCATCAGGAGAGTGCCTAAGAAAAGCAGATCTCAGTTTGATGCTTTTGAAATATAAATTATTAAAATTCTACAGTACCCCATTGTGGAGAATGAAATATTCCGCAGTAAGACGAGGCAAGATAAACCGGGGTTTTATTGCTCTTTTCATGGTCTGGAAATGAAGTGTGGAATTTGAATAGCTGTGAAGGGAAGTTTTGGCAGAGCTGAAGCCTGGGGTGATTTATTTTTTTCATCCTCTGCTCTGCAGTATGCATTAGAGGAGAGCTTGTCAGTGCCCAGCTTGCAGTTAGGTACTATTGCCTCTCCGAGAACCATCCCCAGAAGAACGATAATTTTCAGCAATGGCAGCAGGAGCAATGAAGCTAATAATCCTCTTCACTGTGATAAAAACTACCTGCATGAAGGCAGTGTACTTTGGAGCATGCAACTTGCATTCCTTCTCTCTTCCTGTTATTCAATTCTGTTAAGTTTAAGCCTGATGTTTGCTTTACTTCATGCCTTTTTAATTAAATTTAGCATGCCAAGAAATAGTGCAGCCTTCTCTTGCTGTTTGTCCTCAATTAACTTGATGTTTCTGAGGGTTCATTGTACTCTTTCTCCTCGTTCTCTGTCTCACATCTGTTTACACTGTGATTGTCCAGGGGCTGTGTTTTTACATGTGCCTGTCACAGTGGGGCTGCAGTCTTAATTATTTGAAAGACAGTATCATAGTGAATGCAGTTAATAGCAACAACTTTCTCCCTTCTATTTTGCCTGATGCACATCATCCTCCTCCCACCCCTGACAATACTCTCAGACATTTATTTGTTTTCATAATTCCTAAATCTGCATCTTTTAGGTCTTTTTTTCATTTGAGATTCAGTTTCCCAAGCTGGTTAGCAAAGTTGTTGTTTTCACTTTATTATTTTTTGCCACATCAAGGTCTGTTCTGCTAGACCTCATGTCAAACCGTAGATAATTCATGCCCCAGAGAATTTACAATGCAAATATCTGAGAAGGGGAAAGGATGGTGGATAGAGAGATTTCTTGCCTCATACATGAGCAGTGTAGTGATCTACCAGTGTGATCATTATTAATGTGAGACTCAAGATGCCGCTGGGATGCTTCCTCCACATTCTCACTGGTCTGTGGAGGTTTGATGGTCCCCTGAGGGTGCTGGAAACTGGTTCTACTTCTTCCATATTTTGGGGTTGATCTCCTCCTGATGCTATTCATAGAATCATAGAATGGTTTGGGTTGGAAGGGACCTTGAAGCTCATCCAGTTGCAAATCCTGCCACGGGCAGGGACACCTTCCATTAGACCAGGTTGCTCCAAGCCCCAACCAGCCTGGCCTTGAACACTGCCAGGGATGGGGCAGCCACAGCTTCTCTGGATACCCTGTGCCAGGGCCTCACCACCCTCATAGTGAAGAACTTCTTCATAATGTCCAATCTAAATCTCCCCTCTGACAGTTTAAAGCCATTTCCCCTTCTTCTATCAATACCTGCTCTTATAAAAAATGCCTTCTGTGTACAGTAAGCTGCTTGTAATGCCCAACAGAGAGCAAGAATTCCCATAGCTAGAAGGCAAAGTGCTCACCTGGAGACCCAAAGCTCTAGTTTACTTTCATTCAAACTCTATCATATATTTGTAGGAGGAAGCAGCAAGCTGCTGAAGTGCCTTACACATGCAAGGGGCTCGTATGTGCTGGCTCTGGGTGAAGGACAGGTCTTACTTTGGTCCATGGTGAACATCTTGCTGCTTTCTAAACTGGAGCTGTAGTTCTCAATATCCATTCCAAAAAATGTCAAGTGCCAAACAAGATAATCAAGAATTTATTACTGATATTGTTGGGTTTGTGCAATGCCTGGGGCTCCTGGTCATGGACCACCAGCAGCAGGTGGGACAGCAGTTTCTTTCAGTCTTATTTACTAAATCTGTGATTAGTCTTCTGCACACTTGTGCTTGCGGAAGTACTGAGCATCTGTAGGGCCACTTACACTGTGCACCTCTGTTTTCCTCTTTTTCTGTGTAATTCCCTCCTTCACAGAACGTTTCAGCAGGGAAGCTTTGGGGAAGACTTGGATAAAGTCTTTCTCCTCCCTACCCCTGCCCTTTAGCAGCAGCTGCCATGGCTTGCCTCCACCTTCCTGCTAGTTATCACCACAGTTATAAAGTCCCCTGATTCAGAGAGGAGCCTAAGCCTCCCCTAGGCAGTCCTTATTATTCTTTTTTCCCTTATTGTTTATTAAAGACTTTTGCACATAACTCAGATGAAAAACTCCCTTGTGCCGAGTTGAGTATTGCCTTATGGCAGAGAACATGTCAGAGTAAACACTATTTAAAGGATGCAGAAATTCTGGGTGCGTAGTAGGTCCAGATTGCTGGGTTCTGAAGCAGCTCATTTACTCCTTTTCAATCCCCAGCTTTTGAAAGCTGCTGCCTATGCACACTTCTCTATTTTTATTCTAGCAAGAGACAACAAATATCAAAACAAACCCAAAAACTCTGTTGCGTGGTAAACAGTCCCTGCTAACTGATGCCCTGCGCAAAGTGTACAAATGCAGTTGAAACAGCTAAAGTTTTGTTTGGTTTCTGAGCTGTGCCACTGTTAGAGGAATTAAAACAAGCCTTTTGAAGATGCATGCTCTGCTGTTAAATTGCTTGGGCTCATTTACCGAATCCAGGCACAGAACGGGTTTTGCTCCCTGAAAAGCAAGGCTGACTGAATTTATTAAAATGTTAATCATAAAGCAAGCCCGTGGGGCCCTGGGGTGAGACACAATTAGAGTTAAAACTTCCCAGTGTAGAAAGTGTTTTAACTGTCTAGTTTTACATCTTGACTGTAGGGAGAGGAGTTTCCACTGTACATCGAAGACATTGTTCTGCAGCCTTTGCAAGTTGTTGGGTTCAGCTGCAAAGATTTTAAAAGCTCCCTTTGTTGGCAGCCGAGGACACATCCGTGACCTTATTAAAGTGGAAGTGAAAGCTCGCTCTCTCTTTATTTTTTTTTTGCAACAGTAAATCTACTAATTTTACAGTCAGTTGAACAGCAATGGATTAATTTGTTTAAAGTCTGCATTCACAAAGGAAACGTGAACTTCCCTGCCTTGAATACCCGAAACTACAGTGTGATATTTAAAGGGTAGAAACTATTACAACTTGCCCTAGAATGGTCCAGGCAGTTCCCTGTCACCTGCTTCTCAGCACAGGTGCTGACCTCCCCGTCTATTCTATCCCTCCTGACAGACTAGCAGCGAGGCTGGGGCTTTGTGTGCAACAGAGAGTGCTTTTCCAAGGACTGGGCCAGTTTTCTTCAGCAACCACAGGAAGCAGAATAAAGAAGAGGTTAAGGGCCGCCACAAGGGTCAGAACGGGTTAAATTTAGTTAACATCAGAGGTTATAGCTTTTAACAAGAGCATGAAGGAAACTTATTCGAAGACGCAATTTGTTTCTTCTTTGTCAACCATTATTTTTTTTTACCCTATTGATAGTGACAGCTTAACAAAGTTTTTATACGCTGGGGTTTTCATCCTTTAGAGGATAAAGAACTGTGATGCAAAGAAGAGATGCAGGTGGAAGACTTTATAAAGCCTCCATGATTTTCAAATTGAGGGTTGAAAGTAGGCTCCCTGCGCGGCTAAGTCAAAAATAATTTGTAAATGTTAAAAAAAATGCACATTGCAGCCAGGGGAGCTGCTTGGTTTTTCTTTTTCCCCAATGTAACTTGCCAAGAGAGGTGTTTTATCGGAGGCTTTACAATCTGACTGTGTTTGTGTGCGTTTTTTCCCAAGGTAATCTTGTTTTCTTTTTTATCTCCCTCTAAAGATGATCAAAGTCAAATGCTCATAACAGTCTTCATCCTCTTCCTTCAAGATATTTTTAGCGTATAATGCAAGATGCTAGCTTTCTGAGGGGTTTTTATCCCAATTTAGTGAAGGAGCAAAAACTGCAAAATGCACTTGGTGGGTAGCTCCAGCATCAAGCTTCCATTCTGCTTCTTGGAATGCAGAGATGAGGAAAGGTTAAATCTTTTGTTAAGTTATTGAACGGAAATAATAATAATAATAAGAAGAAGTCAGTGGGATTTTTCACGTTTACAGCAGCTCATCTTCTGCCAATCGTCTTTTCTTAAAAATTAATTAATACAGTTACTGTTTTTTTGTTCTTGCTTTATCCTGGTGTCGGTGTTATCATAACACATCAGTGTTATCAGTGCTGTTCCCAGGCTGAAAGTCAAAACCACAGCACTGCACCAGCTGCTAAGAAGGAGTAAAAATGACTGCTACTGCTGAACCCAGGACACCTGGTACAAAATAAAGAACTGAAATCAGAATTTAATTGAGACTGATAAGAATTCATAAGTACATTTTGATGGTTCGTTGTTTGCTTTTTTCTTTTACTGTGTTTTCCTAATGGAAAAGAACATGGTCATCCTGTCTTCCTATCCATCTGTGTTTCTGTGAGTTGTCTTGGCACAGTTTTAATCTCTTGGACACTTCAGCCCAGTTTGGCAAAGAGACAGGGGCCTCAACGATATTGTACCTTTGTAATAACTACAAATATTGATGTATTTTTAACAAGTTCTGTGAAAATCAGTGCTTAAACAGTGGAGCAACACTCAAATTAATGTCTTGTCCTGGCAGAAGAGTTTGTCCTGTTGACCAAGACAGTGTATGTGTGTGGGCTGCCCAGTTAGCATGCAGGTATTACTGCGTCAGCTACAGTCCATGGTGTCTTCTGCCTCTCCTACGCTGCCCAGGGGTCTGTGTAGGTGATACAGAAGGCTGAGAGAGTGCTGCAGTGTGGGATTTAGAGATGGGAGAAGGAGCTAGGATGTTTTGAGGGAAATGGAGAGGTGTAGGGGACATGATGAGGTGATGCTGATACCTTTAATTTTGGCATTTAATATTGTAAATCTGTTGCAGAAGATAGGAAGAACAGTGGGAATGATTACAGTGGGAACTGAAAGACACACAAACCTTGACAGTTTTAAGTATCGGTTATTTCAATGCTCATGGGACAACTTGTGTTTGCTGACAGGAGAAATTTCATCTGATTCCTGGTGTCATTGCAGTCTGTGTGAACAAGGCTTCAAACTTGCTGTTAACTCAGATTAGCGCTGGGTTCCTAGCTGTGTGACTGAGAGCTGATTTTGCTCTCCAGAGGACTGGATCAATCCTTGGAGATGCACGTCATCACTTTGACACTCCTGGGAGAGTTCTGTTTGAAATCAGTTAGTATAAAGTTTTTTGTTGGTGTAGAATAACTTCTAACCTAAGGGACAGCTATAGTGAAAGTCTGTTCAGATAGAAGTATTTGTACTGTCATGGTGTGTACACGTACATATAGACACTTGTCTGGCAAAAGACTAGAGAAGGGGAGTAGGGAACTGGAGAAATACAAGGCCTTCTCTGTGCCCAGAGATGGAGGAAATGGCATGATTGGCTTAAATAGATGAGGGCTGTGTATCTTCTCTCTTTGGTCCAGCATGTACAGAGACAGCCACTGCTGCGGAGGTAACTTGCTATGGCCTAACTGCAGCAAAAGAAGAAATGAGAAAAAGTATGGCTTTCCACAGCCCAGACAAAACTGGCCTGGAAAAACACAACAAATACTGCTGCTTACTATTCTGCTCACAAGCTGCCACCAAAACTCAGCTGTGAGCAGAATAAGAGCATCATTTTAAAAATGTAAAACTGGCATTTTTTTTTCCCTCTGAGCTGCACTTACAGGCTTTAAAGCATTAATTTCAAAAGCTTCTCAAAGGCAGCAGGCATCAAATAGCCAGGCTGAGTGGAAGCTTGGGGAGGAGGATTGCAAAGTAAGTTGTGTGAGTGATGGCTGCTGACGCACCAAAGAAGGTTATTTGTTCATTGCAAGTCAGTGATCATGGCTTACTTTTAATGATGGAGCAGCAGAGAAGAGCATTGCAGCAGCCCAAAAAGCCCTGGATTCATACAGCCTAATCTCAGCTGTATCTTCTGCCTCATGTTTGTGTTGGCTGTTATTCTTGGCTTGGGAGTCAGGAGATGCGAGTTTTGACCATACTGCTGCCACTGATGTGCCCTGTAACCTTGGATAAATCTGTGCTTCTCCTCTCATTTCTGAGCTCCTTAGACACAATCTCTCTCCCTTCTTCCTTTCAGGGTCTTTCTCTACTTATAGATCTGGACCACACCTAGCAGAATGGAGCTGTGCTCTCAGGTTAGGCACTGCTATAATCTGAATGAGCAATAAAGAAACACTGCACTGAGCACTTCACTAGGATTCTTCTGTTATCTCAAGGCTTCACCAATCACCTTAATCAAATAAAAGTCCGTCAAAAGGCTGAGTGCTCCTATCTATTGCTCAATTGCTTGCCTTTTTGTGTAGCATCTTGAACAGAAAGAAACATCAGTTATGATCCCTGGGTTGTCACAAAATGGTGATTTATAGTATTCCGTGCTTCCTGGATTATTGGTAACATATTTTTTCTTCCTGAAATCTCAGCAGTAGTTTCAGTGCTTCACTGTGGCAAATTCTTATCAACCTGAATTATAAACCAGCATACTGCTACAGATCTCATTAATTTTGTTAGGTTTTCCTTAACTTTGCTCTTTTGTGTAGGTGCAGTTCCTCTGTCTGAGACTAGGGACAAAGCCTTCTCCATAATGAATAATGCAGTACCTCTGAAATCTGTTTTATCTATGTAAGGATGGCAACCACTGTCAGGATTACTGGCTCTGCAATATGATTGCAACAACATCAGGTATGTTCTTTAAGATCATCTTTCTCCTTTACCTGGTCCCAGATGTCAACATCTTTAATAAATAATTACTACACCCTTGGAAAAAAAGATCTACATCCTTCAGCAACAGCATTCACATCAATCTGTACCTGTCTTTGCAGCTCCTTTTGTTCCAGCCAGAATTAGGACTGGATTCTTCCATCAGATATATATGGAAAATTCATAACCCACAGTTTTGCATTTCACCCTTTCACTTTCTTCTGTTTTTATATCAGATGTGCTCTCAGAGAACATCTGCAACAAACTTCTCACAGCTAGGCCAGCTTTCAGTGTCTCTTGTAAATTGTCTGATCACAGAGGTTGTACATTGGGGATTTCCAGACCCCACAGTGTATTTTATCTACCTCATGTTTAATTCCAGTAGTCTCCTTCCCCTTTCCCTTTTGCCCTCCCTCCACATACTGTAGGGTTACAGAAGCAAGTTTTTGTCTCCAGGAGGAATGATTGTCAGACAATTTACTATGTCATGACAGAAGCGTAGAATCGAAGAATAATTCAGGTTGGAAGCGACCTCAGTGGGTCAGTTACCCCAATGACATACCAAGAATTTTGGATTATGACCTCAACTTGAGTGAAAAAAGATCTTATTTATCCATGAATCACTTCAGGAATAAGCGGAACCTAAGTGATTTTTAGATTCTGCCCTCTTACATTCCAATGAAGGATTGGCATCCTTAGATACACATTTTCTTAGAAGCAATTGCAATCCTACAAGCTGAGTCCATTTGAAATATAAGGAAATAATCTGTATTTGAGTAGAAGGTTGAGCATGTGATAATAATTTTATCAAGTGGTTTATTTTTAAAGTAGTTTATTAAACCACTTTAACTGCGCTTAGAAATCTTTACATTCCAAGAGATATTTGTATTTATTTGGACTCATACACCAGTGAGACTTACATGATATCAGACCATAGCTTGTTTTACATATATTAAATATGGATGATGGAGCTACAAGAAATGAGTCATTTTTTTTTTCCTATAAAGAGCAGCAGGAGGTAATTGTTCCGATAAGAAATTCAGAAACCAGCTCTGCATTAACAGAGAATTGTACTCAGAAATCAAATGCATTATTCCTGTGTTCAGCTAAGATCAAGTCATTCACAAACATAGATGGTGCTAGAAGGACTGAGCAGAATTTATTCATGCTGTAAATAAAAATTTGTCAAAGGAAATCATTTGTCAAAGGAAATCATTCTGCAAAACGTGCTAATGGGAACCTCT
Organism: Psittacus erithacus; assembly: GCA_009867235.2. Classification (NCBI taxonomy): domain Eukaryota; kingdom Metazoa; phylum Chordata; class Aves; order Psittaciformes; family Psittacidae; genus Psittacus; species Psittacus erithacus. Next base: position 23,777 of record WYDI02025756.1, on the reverse strand, counting down.
GCAAGTATTAATGGCCATAAAGGGATCTTTTCAAAATCTTAATTTCCCAATCTGCAGCTCTGTGGTGTTTGTCAGTGTTCAAGTTAGTATCAAATTTGTGTCTGCTCCTAACAAGTCAGGGAATTAGCATACATAGAGAAACTGAAGTTTCTTGTTTGTCTGCTTGCTTACAAGGAAATAAAGCAACAGAGCTGGTATTATTTCTTTTAACACCCAAATCCCATTCATCTGGACCAACATGTTTCAACATGCCACTGGAAAAGATAGGAGTTATTGTTAGGTATTTCATATCTGGGTAAAAATAAAGGGGTAAAAATCACAGTATCTTTTCTTAAATGTCCAAAAAAGGGAAAAAAATTAAAAGGAAGTCTAGAAACCAGGCCAGTTGGTGCTTTATTTAGTGGTTCTTTTTCCATTAGCTCACCCTGCTTTTGTAAACTTTGGAGAGGAATGCTGTGTTGTAACAGTAACATTTGCTATGCTTTTACAGTTACATATGTGGGTAATGAAAAACAACTGTACTTTGTGAGCTTGAAATATAATTAACTGATGCTCTAAAAGGTAAATGGTTTCTTCTAATTATGTCTAAAAACCAGTTATAAGGCAAGCAAAATGATTTTTATAGAGTAGCTATAACAAATGTCTGAGTAAATACATAAAGGCCACCCTACTGTTTGCTTCTACTATTCTAAAAGTATTAATTGTAGATCCTTTGGAATATTTTTAATAAAATTAATTTTGGGGGGAAAAAATGTAGCATTTCATTAAAGCCAAAGGCTTTGCTCTGGGATCCTGGCTCAAAAGGAGGAAAAGCCCAGTTCAAGTTTTCACTGCATCAGCTTCATATCAAAATTGTTAGCTCACTTCACTCCAGGCTAGATATGTGAACCTGGTTTTCCACATTTCTCAAGCAGTCCTCCCCAGCCATGTGCAAACTGACTGCAAGACAAATGGAAAAAGCATACAAAATTTCCAAATTTGGGTACTTCCAATAAAATTCAATTATTAGCTTTTGTTTGGACCTTAATGCTTTGTTATGGAAATGCCCTGAGGTGCTTCATCTCTTCATTGCCCTCTTCACCCTGGGTGTTCTATTATGTGTTTTAGTAAGTTCTGCCTCAGCAGTTAAGCTAAGCCTAGAACAGGACAGGACAGGACAGGATAGAAAAATTTCAGTTGGGAGGTACCTACAATGATCATCCAGTCCAACTGCCTGACCGCTTCATGGCTGACCAAAAGTTCAAGCATGTTATTAAGGGCATTGTCCAAATGCCTCTTAAACACTGACAGGTTTGGGGCATTGACCACATCTCTAGGAAGGCTGTTTATTTGTGTTTGACCATCCCTTGGTGGGTCGACCCACCCAACCGAAAGGAGTTCCTCTTTGAGTGTTCAACTTTGAGAGGAACTTTGAGTTCCTCTGAGTGTTCATAATGGCATGTCCCCATCAAAATGCAGTGTGTTTGGGACACAGCTCACTGGAACAGAAGAGTCAGAATATTCCATCAGCAGAGGACATTCTTTCAGTAAAACTGAAAAGCTGTTCAGTTTTAAAATAGTTTTCCTTAAAAACAGTTTCACTGGAAAATTTTTGGACAAGCCCTAAATAATAACCACTCCCGAAGTTTGACAGGAAAAAGGGCAGAACAACATTGTTTATTGACCATATAAGCACTTAATCTTTGCTGGAGTCTGTATGATCTGGAAACATCCACTGTAGATTGAACAAATGTCGAGTCTCAGGGTGGTGTTAATTCAGTCGCTAGAATTGCATAATGTCATTTGCATAATCACTCCTGTACCAGTAACTACTTGATACCTCCATGGTTATGGCAGTAGTTTTGTTGAATGCATGAAAGAGGAATTATGGAACCTGTCCATCCTCCCTTCTCGGTTCCCTGTCGATAGGGAAAGGGCCCATTATCTGGGGCAGGCACACAGGGATGCGCACTTCAACAAAGGGTTATGGTCCCTGTTCATTATATGCAAATTTGCTAGAGCATTAATCTGCCTGGCATTAACATAATATCAGTTGGTGCATCAGGGTAATTCTCATCTGATCCAAAACATTCCTCATATAAGCAAAACAGTTTAGCTACACAGAGAAACAATGAACTAATTAATTTTGTATCTAACCGTATCAAAATCAGCAAATATGTACCAGAGTTGAATGTGACCTTATTATATGTGCAGAAAACCACTGCCTTACAGGCAGTTTATTCATTTGAATAATCAAATTAAACACGATAGTTCTAAATGCATCTTGCTTAACTTGATTACTTAAATAAGCAACCATCTGGCATGAGCGACACAGATGAAGTTCTTCCTCAGATTTTTCTTCTTTTCATGTTTCAACACCAAAACTGTTTTTCACCTTGTGCATATTCCATGTGACTTCTCTGCTAGAGTATCTTTATGTACAGATTGGGGCAGAAGTTAATAGAAATTATAATACAAGTATGAGCTGAACTCATTGTTTCCACAACTTGATACTAATCAGCAGAAGGGAGTACATTAGATTCACTATTTCTACAACTATTTTAGCCACAGGAGAATCCATTTATTGCTAGAGGGATACAGCTGAAGTCTATCAGGATTAGAAAGCAAGAAACGATATCATAAAAAGGCTGGGTAAAAACCCTAGCAAGCTGAAATAATCCAGGTCTGTATTTGAGGCCAGTCCCAATTTCATTAAATGTATTTTTGTCTTTTTGAAAAAGAAACACTTTTTCCTATGCTTTATTAAACAGAAAAGGCTTTTGGGGTTACAAAGTCTTGCTTAAAGTCTGGTTTTGAAGGTGTGCGTAAGAGCTGCTTTACATGTAGGGACTGTTCTACTGACTTCGAAGGGATTAAAGGCTTGAGAAAAGTTATCTGTGTGGGAGAGTGCTTAAGAACTGGGACTGCTGATGGCCTCATTGGCAAGTACCTGTGTGTATCTTTTCCTAGAACTTTAGGTAATTATAGTTACAAGAATTATACTACAGTAAAATTAGTAAGAGCAAATCAAGTTTAACTGGGGAGGAATGCTTTTTTTACAATGACCTTATGTGAAGTCTCTCACTTACAAATGTGTCCTATGCTCTGCAGTATCTTGAGAAGAGAGGACCCTCAATTTTGATACTTGTATAATACGTGCAGGAGCAGTACGACCAGCAGTTGATTCCTCTCCCTTGGGGATGCAGGCCTCTGGAGTCTGACCTCATTTTCAGCGCACATCAATCCTGACAGCTGGGTCTCTAAGACATTCCAAATGTTCCCTTTCAGCACAGGCCTTCAGATCCCATTCTCTGTGCTGACTCTGGAAAGCCATGTGTGAGTGCTGCTGTGATAGTCACACCATGTGTTTCCTGATGTTGCCAGATGGATGATGTGCTTTTCTGCCAGCTGCATTCTGCTGTGCATGACCTGAGTATTGCCATTCCCATCCCTAACTGCTCCCATTTCACAAGTAAAGGACTGCCCATGTGGAAAAGCTTCAGGCAGTATTGGCAGTAATGGCTATATTTGCACTTATGCTACAAGTGTGTGATGGAGGAGAGTTGTTAAAACAATGCCCTTTCCTTTGTATCGGTGTGCAACACATGGTGAATTTGTAAAGAAAAAATTAGAAAATGCTTATTGGGGGCAACTGTGTATGCTCGCAAGGTCTGTGACCAGCAGGTCAAAGGAGGTGATCCTACACCTCTGCTCTTGTGAGACCTCACTTGGAGTATTGTGTGCAGTTTTGGTGTCCTCAACATAAAAAGGACATGGAACTGT
>WYDI02025756.1:0-19915 GCA_009867235.2 Psittacus erithacus | reverse complement strand
GGGACTGTAGTGACAGGACAAGGGGTAATGGGTTCAAACTTAAACAGGGGAAGTTCAGGTTAGATATAAGGAAGAAGCTCTTTACTGTAAAGGTGGTGAGGCACTGGAATGGGCTGCCCAGGGAAGCTGTGAATGCTCCACCCCTGTTGGTGTTCAAGGCCAGGTTGGTCAGAGCCTTGGGTGACACGGTTTAGTGTGAGGTGTCCCTGACCATGGCAGGGGTGTTGGAACTAGATGATCTTAAGGTCCTTTCCAACCCTAACTATTCTATGATTCTATTATTAAGGTGACTCAATGAAGAGTTCAGATTCCTGGATTTAGTATCTGACTCCTACTCCAACACCTTTAAAAGTAATTTCATTTCTCTGTTGCCACCCACCTGGTATCTCATCAGGTTAACTAGCAGGCTCCCTGAGGAGGTGTCACTGTGTTTCACTTGATGTTCATACAGTGACATTCATCATGGGGATTATGGCTACCGTGGCATAAAAAAGGACTGTCTATCAACAGAGCCATGTTCCCTGATTGCATGGCTACTCCTGACCTGTGGGAACATACAAGGAAAATGTTTTACAGAAACCTCAGTGGAAAAGGTTTAAGTTAATGTAGTTAATTGGTTTTGGCACACCAAGAGTCTGCAGCTTCAGGGTGAAGCTTCTATAGATATGTTAGTGATAAAAGCAAGAACAGGGAAAATGCAGGCCCTCTCCGGAAGGAAACAGAGGACTTCTTGTCTCTGTCTTCATGGACAAGTGCTCCAGCCACACTTCCTAAGTGAGAAGGGAAAGGCAGGGACCAGGAGGATGAAGAACCTCCTGCTGTAGGAGAAGATCAGGTTTGAGACCATGTGAGAAATCTGAAGGTGCACAAGTTTGTGTGACCTGATGAGATGCATCCATCAGCTTTGAGGGAACCAGCAGATGAAGTGTCTAAGCCACCATCTAGCATATATGAGAAGCTATGGCAATCCAGTGAAGTTCCCACTGACTGAAAAAGTGGAAACATAACCCCCATTTTTAAATGGGAAAAAAAGGAAGACCCAGATCTTCCTGGAAAGCAGATCTTCCTGGAAACTATGCTAAGACACATTTAAAATAAAGAGGTAATTGGTGACAGCAAACATGGCTTAGCTAAGTCCTGAGAAGAAAGACTTTTGGATGTTGGCTGACAAGAAGATCAATGTGACCTGCCAATGTGTGCTTGAAGCCTGGAAAACCAACCATGTGCTAGGCTGTGACAAAAGAAACATAATCAACAGGTCATAGGAGGTGATCTTACCCCTCTACTCTGCTCTTGTGAGACCCTACCTGGAGTACTGCATTCAGCTCTGGGGACCCCAGCATAAGAAGAACATGGACGTGTTGCAGTGAGTCCAGAGGAGGACACAAAGATGATCAGGGGGCTGAAGCACCTCCTATATGAAGACAGGCTGAAAGACTTGGGGCTGTTCAGCCTGGAGAAGAGCAGGCTCTGGGGAGACCATAGTGCAGCTTCCAGTGCCTAATGGGGTTAAAAGGAAGATGGAGAGGAACTTTTTACAAGGGTAGGTAGTGATAGAACAAGGGGCTTTAAACTGAAAGAGGGGAGATTTAGATTAGACATTAGGAAGAATTTCTTCACTGTGATGGTGGTGCGGCACTGGCACAGGTTGCCCAGAGAAGCTGTGGCTGCCCCATCCCTGGCAGTGTTCAAGGCCAGGTTGAACGGAGCTTGGAGCAACTTGGACTCCGGAAGGTGTCCCTGCCCATGGCAGGGGGCTGGAACTGGATGAGCTTTAAGGTTCCTTCCAACCCAAACCAGTCTATGGTATTTTTCTTGCTATAGCAAAGATTCCAGTATGGCAGGAAAAGAAAATGGCAGCTTTATGTCCTTCCAAAATTATTCTGACTTTGTCAGTTTGATTTTAATGTAAATAGAAGAATGAGGTATTCTTTCCATTATTAAGTTAGAATAACCTTCCCTCCTCCCTGCCCTGCACATACACAAACCTCCTAGTGCTGCTAGTTGTAGTAATTAGCTCAATGTGCTAATGAGAGTTTCCAGGGAAAACACTGACAGGATTAATTAATGGGTGAGTTTCACTTTAATAAATGTCTAGGCAATTTTTTAAAGGCAGAAGGCACTGTCCACACTGACAGGGCTCAGCCTAGGGCTACTTAGTACAGTAAGTGTCTGGGGAAAGTGGTTGATTTGCAATATGCTTCATGATACTGTTTTGGGTTTGCGTGGCAAGGTTTTGATAGCAGGGAGGCTACAGGGGCGGCTTATGTGAAAAGCTGCTGGAAGCTTCCCTCATGTCTGATAGAGACAACGCCTGCTGGCTACAAGACAGACCCACCACTGGCCAAGGCTGAGCCCATCTGCACAGCTGCAGACAGAGAGGAGAGTGAGAACATGTGAGAGCAGCAGCTCTGCAGACAGCAAGGTCAGTGCAGAAGGAGAGGAGGAGGTGTTCTGACACTGGCGCAGAGATTCATTCCCCTGCAGCCCTTGGTGTAGCCCATGGTGAGGTAGCTGTGCCCTGCAGTGCATGGAGGTCCATGGTGGAGCAGATTCCCATCCATGGAGGACCCTACACTGGATGAGGAGGATGCCCAAAGGAGGCTGTGATCCCATGGAAAGCCTGCACTGGAGCAGGTTTGCTGCAGGACTTGTGATCCCACACGGCCCCCACACTGGAGCAGTTCAAGGAGAACTGAGTCCTGTGAGAGGGACACAAGTCTGGAGTGGTGGAAAAGTGTGAGGAGTCCTTCACTGAAGAGGAAGGAATGGCAGAAACAATGTGTGATGAACTGACTGCAACTCCAATTCCCTGACCCCTGTGCTGCTCAGGAGGAGGAAGAAGAGAATTTGAGGGTAAAGTTAAGCCTGGGAAGAAGGAAAGGATGGAGGGAAGGTGTTGTAAGATTTGGTTTTATTTCTCATTTTTCTACTCTAATTTGGCTGGTAATAAATTAAACTTATTTTCCCAAGTCAAATCTATTTTACCCATGACAGTAATCACTGGGTGATCAATCCCTGTCCTTATCTCAACCCATGTGCCTTTCATTATATTTCCTCTCGCATGTCCAACTGAGGAGGGCGGTGATAGAGCAGCTTTGGTGGGCACCTTGCATCCAGCCAGGGTCAAACCATCACTGGTTAGAAGAGAAATAATGCTTATGTTTGCTTCCCAATGCATTATTCATTTCTCAGCAGTTTGGAAATATGGCATCTTTTTACATGTTCACCTTTTTCAGACCTGTCTTATTTGCAGTAACTTCCCACAAAAGTCATTCTATACTTTTAGTATTCTTATCTCATGGTTTGTCACTTCTAGCACATTCTTTTAAGCTTAGGAGACCAGAACCATACACAATATTCAAGGTCTGAGTACATCTATGCTATGGCATAATGGTGTTTTATATTTTGTGCTCTGTTCTTTTCCTAATAACTCCTGACATCATATTTACCTTCTTGACCACCACTGAGTAATGAGCTGGTATTTCAGAAAGCTATTCAAAGACCTCTTCGCTGGTGATAACAGCTAATTTAGAGCCCATCACTGAGCATACATAGTTGAGATTGTTTTCTCCCATGCGCATTACTTAGGATTTATCAATATTGGGTTTCATCTTCGATTTTATCCACAAAGTCACTCCACGGAATAAAATCCATCTGCAGCTTTTCATAGCCAGTTGCCATTGTTACTCCCTGACAATTTTGCAACCTCAGCAAACTTTGTCACCTCCCTTGTCCAAATCACTTATGAAAATGTTGGCCAGCACAGCTCCCCAGTGGTTATCGCCTTCATTGTGAAAAGCTGCCTCATCTTCTCCACCTTCTGTTTCACATCCTTTAACCACTTTAGATTAGATATCAATCCTCAAAGGAGGATCTTTCATGACAGCTCCATTTCTGTAAGGGCCTTCATGAGGGACCTGAGTGGGAGCTTTTTTGGAAAAAAGAAGAAAAAGGTAACACCACAAAGGGAAAAGTACAGAGGAAAAAGTACTTATGCAGGTGGATGAAGCAAAGCTCCCACTGTCCTCATTGTACCTGGAGGTAAGATGCAAGCAAGTGGGAAATGAAATATCTGAGGCAACTCTTTGAATGAAAAGATGTTCCATTGAGCCAGAGTGTTCTCCCAGGCAGCCAAGGAATCAGACCTCGCAGGACTTCAAACCTTGACTGTAGAAGGCCCTAAGGAAACTGCTCCAGTTTAAATCATGTTTTTCTGTAGTCAGTGTAAAGTCCTAAACCTCCATCCACAGGAGCTGCAGCTCTGGATATTTTATTTGTTAAGTTTTCCTGTAACTGTCCTGGCCAAAGACAGTGCTGGGCTGACCTTCTGCGATGGTCCCTGTGTGCAACCCAAATCATGTCTTTGAGCAGCACCTGCATACGAAATCATTTCATATCCCTCATTTTAGATAGCAAATTACCTTTCTCCCACACGAATCTGATATTAATTGTCACTTATTACTTCGAATTACTGTAATTAGACCAGCTTGCTATTAACGGGCTGTAAAAAGTGAATCACTGTTTAATTCAAGCTTCCACTTCATGATTTAGTCATGACCTGTCTGTGTCCTTCAGGCCCAGCAGCAAAGGTGATGTCTGAACTACTCTGTCTGGAGAGTGCAGTGAGCTCCTCAGTGGAACTGGGGCTTTGTGGGGCAGTTCATCACCCCCATACACCTGGTAATGGAGAAACTGATTTGTTTCCCAACTGAAAGGGCACAGCAGTGTGAGCAGAGAGGCCCAATGAGGAACATGTCAGCTCTGCTCTGATTCTCTCTGCTCTCTATGCACCTACCTGGCAATAACTGCCCTGGGCTCAGTGCAAGACCCTGAGCCAAACTCGAGCCACTGTACACTGTGTTCACCCCCATCTTGCTCTCCTTGGGGCTCATCACTTTCCACCAAGCTCAAACCATTGCTCAGGCTTCAAAGACCTGCAGTCTCGGGAGTTAAAAATAGCTATATAAGTATTCCTTATGTTCCCCAAATAGCTAAAGTGATAATTTTCAGAATTGCATTTACAGCGCTCATTTTATTATTTATTTATAGAGCTTAATTTTGGAGATGAAGGTCATGGACCACAACATCACAAAACAATTGCATTTCATGTTTATCTCCTCAGTCTTCATCCCAGAGGAAAGTGTAACAATATACGTTGCGTAGTTCCTTTGTCTTTATCATACCAACCTTAAAAGAAACCCCAACTCTTTTAAGAGCTCTTACAGCATTAGCAGTTCAACAGATTGCTCTAGCTAAGCTTAAAGGGGGAGTTGGAAAACATTGTGGCTATTGTTGTAAAGTCTTTTATGGATGCACATCCCACTTTGGTCCAGACTTACACTGCCCAATGGTGTTACTGTATGAAACAGCCTCAGCAGCTGCTGTAGATTGCATTTCTCTTGTTCCAGCCCATGTTATGTCATACCACCCACTGAACTGTGCAGGAGCTATGTCTGTGCTGTGATTTGTGACTGAAAACCTGATCTGGGTTAAGAATAAATGTTTGGCAGGTTTTCTAGAGTTAAGGCCAAGGGCCCTCAGTTCACAACGTGGCTGCTGCAGAGCCAAGATGTAACATGGTACCAGGTGGGCAAAGGACCGTGGTACAGGAGCAAGGGGGCATGTATGCGTTGCTGCTCACGGCAGAGCCACAGCCTCATGTGGAGACAGTTCTCCATCAGCCACCGCTGCCATCTCCTTCCCCTGCCCTTTCATTCCCACCCGCCATGCTGCCACCTGTGCTGTACTGACACAAGCAGCTTGTGGCTGCTGAGCCAAACAGATGAAAAATGGCTTTGCAGAAAGGGGTGTTGTTTGTTTTGGTTTTCATCCAAGTAAGTACTGTAGTCCTGCTCACCCTGTGTGGCACAAATGGCTGCTGGCCAGTTGGTGGTCAGACTAGAAGCAGAAGGAGCTGCTGAAGATGGAGTTGAGAGGAGACAGAGATTGACTGTCTTGTTAGTGGCAGTGTGGAAACATACACAATACAAATACATGTGAAATGCATACAGGCCAACAATCAAACTCTTTGCCTTCCATGCCCCCCTCAGTCCTACCATATATCCCACATCCAGACACCAGGATCCCTCACACAGCACTTCCTCACCATCACTGTGATAATGCCCTTGCATGAGCAGGTATTCATGATCAGCCTGGTGGTAACACACTCAGCGATGATGATGACTTTGCAGTGGTAGGATAGATGACACTGTCAAACTCCAGCAACACCAAGAACCATGCCTCGGTACCACAGCAGTGTCACCAAGCTGTTGCAGAAGTATTTCAGGTGGCTGTGGATGGGGGCAGAGAGCTTGCTTTGTCTCCTGACTGACCCAGCACCTAATGGTGGAGGCGGCAGCATAAAGCAGGGCCTGTCTCCTGGGAGGAACATATATCCTGAGTAGGTGCTGCTGAAACTGCCATAGCTTGAGGGTCTAATATCATGAATGGTTTGACTTGTGGTACTGCTAGGGTGTCAGTGTGCCCCCATCGCCACCCTGGAGCCAAAGGAAGAGCCCAAACACACAGGCAGAAGAGTCAGCGGCTTCTCCTGACATCTGAGGCCCTCCACACACATGTAGTTGTGTCCCTCATACACCTCATGGCTGTTGTGTATTAAAATGCACAGTTCAAATACCACGGTGGCACACTGATACGTTCATATTGATACCTTTCCCTCTGGTCTCCAGCTAAAAGCCATTTCCAGGATACAAGACACAAGATGAAGTCAATGTTGCTTAGCAGGTTTCCATGTCAGCTTTCCACTGTGTGTGCTCCTCTCCTCCCTGTGGACTGAAACAAGCCAATGCTCCAGCCCTCTCCATGAGCTCAGAGCACATGTGACAGATAACCTGTGATTGCCTCTGAGCCCTCTGTCTTGGTGAGGTGGCTGTTCCCTGTGCTTATGCCACCCGGGTTCTGCAGGGTAGGGGCCAGCAGGTCCTTCCTGCTCCCCTGGAGCAGGCAGGTCAGGGTCACTCTGGTGCTGCAGGAGCTGCTCATCTCCCCACATGCAGGCGAATCAGAGATCTAGATCTCTAGACCACTTCTGCTCCATGATGAAACATGATGAAACAAGCTGTAATATCCCCATGTTACCAGTGCTGCTCCGGGACTCTTTTGAATGAGTAATTTCTCAGTTTAAGGCAGTTTATTCCAAACCGGCTGTAAATCACACAGGTTGAGTGTGTTTTCCCTCAAATCCATCTCAGGCAAAGAACACTCAGGTGGACAAAGCACCATCCTTCAGAAAGTGTCCCCAGCCCTGAGGGAGCAGAACCCAGTGGCATCTAATGCGGGTGAAGTGCTGAGACTTCCTGGGCATGGCTTGGCCACCAAGGGCACTGGAGGAGGCCTCACACAGCCCATTGCTGCCTATGTGCATGGGGTTAAAGGAAAAAAGGAGCCCACTGTCATCTATCAGGCAGGAAATATGCTCCGTGGCAAAGCCTTTCCAAGGACACCTATTCACTGGGGCAACAAGTGTGGACTGCAGCCTCTGGAGCCCCTTCTGCAGCCTTCTCAGGAAGCTTCTCTGGAGAAAGCTATGCAGAGAGCAGGAAGCATTGCTGGGATTAGAAAGCTCCATCAGTGCAGGTACAGTAATTGCTGGCAGGTAATCCATTCATCTGGGGGGCAATTGTGTGTGCTAGTTGTTATTTTTAGCTGCTGCTGTGGAAGTGAACACACTTTTGTCCATCCTCAGAAGGGAATGGTGGTGGATTTCTCCTGGGGGAAGGAGGGATGCTTAGAGAGAATTAAGGAGGCAACAACTCTTCCACCAGCACAACCTGGCACACCCTGTGCCAGGATCGTTTTCCTGGGAAAGGTGCTCTGTCTTTTCGTCCTGCCTGGAGAAAGATGTAATAAGCAGCTATTAGTACTGTGCCTGCAGGTTGCTGAGCACTGCAGTGAGCTCACTGTCAGCTCTGCACAAGGTTTCTGCTGTCTGCAGTCCTTGAGTGGAAAGTCCTTGAAAAAGCATCCATTTCTTAAAATGGACAGATTTGATGGAATTCGTCTGACAGCAACTGTGCAGTAGCATCAGTTGGGTGGTGTTTGCTTTGATAGTGCACTAATGCATTGTCTCTGTGCTCACAAAATTCCGTTTCCAGTGAGCGGCACATTGATTGCTGGATTTGGTTTTGCTGCTGCTTAAATGACCGTGCTAGCCCACACCTTGGAGTGGCTTCTGCCAGGCTGTTTGCAGACTTCTGAAGCAGTCTCATTGCCCTCACCTCAGCATGCTTACATTAGGTCTTAACACACTCTTTGTAAGCAGGGGGGAAGGAAAAATACTCATGGGTCTGAGAGAAGAAGGATTTCTTCATCATGGTCTAGGTCGTGCTTCTGGGGGTAGAGGGAAAATTTAAACCCAGACTCTGAGAAGACCCGAACAGCCTAAACCAGTGACCGTGTGATTTCCTGGGTTACTGGGGCTTGGGGCAACCTGGTCTAGTGGAAAGTGTCTCTGCCCATGGCAGAGGGTGGAAACTGGAGGAGCCTGAAGGTCCCTTCCAACCCAAACCAGTCTGGGATTCCATGATTCAGTCTGGGTTTTGTGGCAAAGCATCAGCTTGATTAACAGGAAATCTGACCATCATTTTCTGGGCTATATGCCATGTCAGAGGGACCTGCCAGGTGAAGTGGGGCTTTCTGGGGGCTGTGCAGGCAGAGGCAGGGGCAGGAGGGAAGAGTCAGTATGGTCATGTTGCTGCCCTGCATCTCCTGCTGAACCATGAAGAAAAGGGAAAAAGCTGTGTTCTATCCTTCTCTGTACCCTCCTGCAGTGCGTGCCTGCAGCTTTTCCACTGTCTGTGTGTGTGTGTGTCTCTCCTTAACACAGACACAGATAAAAGCATTTTTGGCAAGAGCCAGGATGAAGGATTTGAAAAGCACATTCCTCTCCCTGCTTGGGTTTCTTCTTGCAAAATTAGTGTTATTTTTTATTCCTATTCCATAAAGTAAATGCTAAAGAGCCTCCACTGAAGAAGCAGCAGAAGCCAGGCTGGTGGCAGAGCAGCTGAGGTGCTAGACGTGGGGCTGGTCGCCTATTGAGCGGCTGACGCTTTCTGGCTGGGTTTGCTGTTCCACACAGCATCCATGAATGCCAGAGCCAGAGATAACCTTGAGCTGCCTTTACCTGAGACAAAGATGAGTGGGGATTTCTGTGGGGTTTCATCTGTTTAGAGTGGCACAAGAGCAGTTGGCGTTTAAGGATGAAACTGGCTCCCATGATAAATCTCTCCTTTCCTGCCTCCGCCACACTCCTGTGCAAGAAAAAGGCCTCACAAAAAAATCCCATTTTCTCAGAAATTTTCTAGGGTGAATTTTATTTACAGAGCTAAAAGCTTGGAAAAATCAGCAAGTGCACTACAGCTGCGCCATTTTAGCATTTTCTCCATCACAGACCTTTTTGGCATCTATCTTAGGTGCCCAGGTGAGCTCCCTGCTGATCTAGCTCTTCACCCTGCACATCCTTCTCATAAATCCACAGTACTTGAGGGCAGAAGGGAACTCAAATCACCTGGGCAGACTGCCTGTCTATCACAGGCTATTACATTTTGTTTGCTTATCCCCGTCTGGAGCCCAATAACTTGTGTGGGAATACAGGCATCCAGCCTTGAGCTGGCAATAGCTATTGCCCTTGGCACTGAGAGTTAATGCTTAAGCACCCTGGCTGGTGGAGGTCTGCACTCCACTTCCAAGCTGAATTTGTGTGGCTACGTCTTCATTCCTCAGTTCTTGCTATGACTTTCTCCTGTAAATCATACAGTCCCTTCACAACCCCTGCCTTCTCTTAGAACAAGTTAGTACAAATTGCAGCTAGGTCAACTCTCAATATCCTTTATAAGCTAGTCAAGTTTTTCACTGCAGTGTTTCCTCCAAGTCTTGAAATGTGGGGATTTTTTTTGGCAACTTCTTGAATACTGAACACCTTCCAAAACTACAGAGGCTGGAAGTGGATACTGTATAAGGGTTGTTAAAACATCCCTTTCAGCCCTGTTTGGATACGCAGGGACCACAACAGCCCTTTATGTACAAAAGGGACTTGTTTTGTAGGACATGAACCTGTTGGAGTGACTCCAGAGGAGGGCCATAAAAGTGATCAGAGGGCTGGAGCACCTCTCCTAAGGAGACAGGCTGAGAGAGTTGGGCTTGTTCAGCCTGGAGAAAAGAAGGCTCTGGGGAGACCTTAGAGCAGCTTCCAGAGCCTAAAGGGACTACAAGAAATCTGAAGAACACCTTTTTACAAGGGCACGGAGTGACAGGACAAGGGAGAATGGTTTTAAATTGACAGAGGGGAGATTTAGATTAGGTATTAGAAAGAAATTCTTCACTGTGATGGTGATGAGACACTGCCACAGGTTGCCCAGAGAAGCTGTGGCTGCCCCATTACTGGCAGTGTCCAAGGCCAGGTTGGACGGAGCTTGGAGCAACCTGCTTTAGTGGAAGATCTCTTGACATGAGAAATCCAGCTAATGGAGCAAGTCTGTCTCGTGCCTTCCACCGCCTCCTGGATGCCCTGGAAATGTGCTGCTCTCCTGGCCACCAAGGAGACCACCAGACCCTGATGACTCCTGATGAAACCATGCCATCCTGCATACACTCGCTGGGTGCTTCAGTGCTGGTGACGGCTGCTTGCCAATGGGTCATTGTCTTCATTCCTTTCAGGGGGGAATGTTAAATATAATCCCTAAGAAATTCCTTTTAGTGCCTTTTAGAGATGGAGCAATGCACGTCTGGCCAGACAATGGAAAATGCAGAACAAAGCACAAGGGCCAAAGGCAGTAATGAGGCAGAAACCAAATTTTTGGGCATAGAGTTTAGTGACCGAGCTCACCAAACCCCTGCTGTGTGCTGGCTGCTGGGCTCACTTTTGAGCAGTGAAGGTGATGCAATGGACATCAGCAGGGATCGAGGCCCAGCCCAACCACAATATCTCACCTTCCATGAGCAGTGGGATCAGAAAACTGCTGCAGACCAGATGGGATGGTGTAACCTGTTCTGGCACACTCCCCTGGGTGGGTTTGACATCTGTCTTGGGGGCCTGAATAATTGCCCGCAGTAGCTGCTCCAGTTTTTCATACATCAGGCCCAGCTCTGAGCACCAAAGCACTCACTTAGGAGGTTATTGTTAAAACCCATTAAAAATCACCCTGGTGCCAGAGCTCTTGGGACCCTTCTTCCAGCCTCTGCATCTCCCCACAGCCTAGGCATCTCCACCCTTCAGAAGCAGCTGTGAGCAGGGTGAGCAGTTCAGCCTTCCCTAAATTGATGGGTGCATAGTCCATTACAAGGACATTGAGCCAGATTTGCACTGGTGCAAATAGATGCAGCTCCTGTTGAATTCAATGCAAACCCAAGCATATAAACCAAAGCTGAATTTCAACTGGAGTCTCTTTATTCTGTAATAAATTCCTAAATGGATTGTCAGATTTGATATTCTCTCATAAATGTCTAATTAAGGAAAAAGAAAACCTCTGCTTCATAAAATCCCTGAGTGATAGTACTAATAAAATGTCATAAATGCAATGAATGTTGTGATAATGCTTTTAGAGACTAATTGCCTTTCATTATCATTAGCGCAGAACTGATCAGCAGAGATACCGCTGTGCTGTGGTGGCATTGCCAGATGCAGGACAGGGACTGGCCAGGAGGAAGGGGAGAATGGAGGGGTCTTGGTGTCAGTGGCTGGGTTTGGTGCCTTCCTCCCCTGTCTCTGGGCTGGAGACCACTGTGTCCCCAGCCCCTTGGGAATTCACAGATCCAGGCTGTCCCCATGCACTATCTGCCCTCTGCCCTGCAGAGCATAACCCTTGCAGCAGGGAGGTGAGCATAAGGATTTTAGCTCTCACCATGGCAAGCTGTGGAGCCCCCAGCTCCATCCCTCATCTGTGTTCAAGGAGGAGACTCCTGACCCAGCTCGCATGCTGTGGGGCAGAGATGTGGGCAGAGCTTTGCTTTGCTGGTCCCCCAGCATCATAGCAGTGAGCTCTGCCTGCATCCCACACCCCAGCCATCCAGGGGATTTAAAGTTGGAGGTGGTTGAGTGGAAATTATGTGCAAATATGCAAATTATATCATTATGGTGCTGGCATGAAATGGCACACACAGAGTGGATGAAAACTTGGCAGCAATAGAAATGGGGAAAGCAAAAAGGAATCCAAAGAGGGATGCTAAGCTCCCTTGTCCCCCTCTTGTCCTCTTGCATGAGCGAGTTCTGAGGGGGAAAAAGTCCTCCAGGCTGGCCTGGGAAAGCGTGACATCTCCACCTAGCTTTCTGTGCTGCCTCCATCGTACTTGGTTAATGCAGCTGAACATCAATGCTTTGGCTGGAATTTATTCACATATCGAGCCACATCCAGGTGTTTGCAGTACATGTGTGTTCTTCCCAGCCTCATCTAATAAATGGTGAGAGGAGGGAGAAGGAGGAACCAGGAGTTTCTGTTTTCTTTACCCTCCAAAGCAAAAAGTCAAGACTGGCAGTAAGAAAAGATTGGTTTACTGCATGATTTGTTGTGTAACACAGCAGTGCTGGGGTCCGGAAGGGATGGAACAGTACATGTGAGACAGATGGAGTTACAATGCTAAGGAGGTCCTGGAAGAACATGCATAAACCTTCCCAGGACACGTGTTCCCCCACCCCTGCCTGGTGTCATGTGGGCTGTTGGTTGGATGGATGCACCCATCCGTGGCTGGGGGCTGCCAGCACTGACCCGGCATCGCTCACCCTGCTCCAAATCCCACCTCGATGGCTTCTGTCATCTCTGTCCAGCCTCACGCTCGGAGCCTCAGTAATCAGATCATTTAATAAACCATCTCATTTCGGGCTGTTTTGTGTAAAGCATTTTACCTGGCTTTATTTCCCGCATTGCTTTGTATTCCTTCAAACTCCAACCCCGCAAATCGATGTGGTGCTGCAATTGTTGCCTCTAAAATGTTTACTCCTGGCTCTCTTTAGGACCTAAAAGGCTGAAAACTGCATCGTAATTGCCCAATTAGTCCTAATGCTGCGTAGTGTTGACTGTTTAGTTACCATATATTGTGTACAGAACTAATTGTGGTGAAGGTAAATGAATGTGAAGGAAACAAACAAGCTACTAGAAAATAATTACTTGGAGTGTTTCTTTTTAGTACCTGTACAGCAGATTTCATTATAGTCAACAGCTTCTAAAGCTGCTTGAAATAGCGGTATTTGTCATTTTCATAGAAACTTGATAATGACATTAATTTATCTTAATGGTCTGTTCTATTGTTATAAATAGTAAAATTAGCTTAAATTGTCTTGCTTTTGCTGGTTTTGGATGGCTCCAAAGGGCCCCACAACAGCAGATGAGTAGATAATTTGGTGTGCTTGACAGATTTCCAATAATTTGTTATGTGGAACATGAGGTAATGCTAGTACCATTAATGTTCATTTTCCTCTAAATTCATTACTGCCCTTTTCCCTTTTATCTTTTTTAATGTCTGGGCCATTTTTCTATATTTCAAGTGGAGCTACAAAGCCTATTCATATTCAGCTATAGTAGCTATTAACATTCTGCACATAGAGAACATCATGTAGAAAAACAACTCTTTATGAAATGATGAGGCTGGTGGCTATTTATGCTGCAAAGTAGGCAAAATGGGTTGTTTGCTGGTATTAGGGATTGGCTATAATTAAGTCAAATGTAATTTTAAAGAAATTTAAATGTTTTGATTTTTATAGCCAAGGTAAAATACAATTCAGGGAAATTCTAAGATGGTGTAAATGCATTAATAAAAACTATTTTCCCTGTTTTCTGACACTCCTGTTTAAACTTCACTGAGGGTTTTATGCATAGCTAGTTATTTGTGTAATATTTTCTATCCAATTTAAACCTAATTAGTCTTGGGAAAGTATTAAAATTAATGGTACTTTTGTGTGAGTTTGCTGATACAGTAACGAGCTGAACAAACAGGAGAGCTTCCCGTCAGTGGAGAATTATGGTGCCTTTTTCTCCTTTTCTTCCTTTTTACTTTTGTATGTAACCAACATCAGCAGCCTCTGCCCCTGCAGGTGCAGAGATGCAGAGCAATGGGTGGAGAGGAAGGGGATAAGGTTCACTGTCTGTATCTCACTAGTGTGTATGTAGCATGCACGAAAACCCATGCAGAAGCAGTGAGACATAAGGCTGGCTGCCATGGGGTGGCTGTGAAGGGATGCCCCGCACCATGGTCACATCCCCGCTGTGTGTCAGGGGAGCAGGGGCAGGCCAGGAGGGAGATGGGCTTTGCTTTGAGCGAGGATGCTCTGGTGGTGCCTCACTGGCGAATGGTGGTGGTGCTGTCCAGCCAGGTGGAAGCGGATGACCCTGTTTGCAAACCCTTTCTGCTGGAAAGCACTCTGTGAGCAGGACAAGAAGAATGCTTCCACCAGAGTGGGGTGTTTTGATGAAACTTCAAAGAGAAAGTGCTCCTGAGTGATGAAAGTACTTTTGCAATTTGCCATTTCATAAAATCCCAGGGTCACCTTTCAGGAAAAGCTTCATTGAGAACAGTCTTTGTTTCTGTACCATTTCTAAGTTATTTTTAGGTTTCACAGAATCAAGGAGGGATTGAGGTGAGGAGGGACCAATGGAGGTTGTTTGGTCCAGCTCCCTGCCCAAGCAAGGCCACCTACAGCCAGTTGCCAAGGACCATGTCCCCAGCCTGGGAGTATTTCCAAGATAGGATTTGCTGGCAGCAGCCCACAAGAACACAGGCAGTGGCAGGGAGTGGCTCATTCCTGAGTTACCAATGTTGTAGTGTGGTCATATTTTCCAGACAGCCCCCAAACTGCAAGCTTTGGGCTGGGTCTTGTCTGAGATGGACCATTTCCAACCCAGGAGCACCTTAAGGAGGTGGCTGGAGGTGATAGCTCCCCTGGCATGGACCTGTCTGAGTACCTCATCCCTTGGGCCTCCTTTGGGTGTTTTAACATGTGTGCTCAATGTTGTCTGATGCTGCTGCATCCCAGGAGGGGAGCTGAAGTCTTTGTTGCCTGTATATTCTTGTCTGCTCTCAAAACCAGTCTCTCTCAGGGGCTTTATATCTGCCTTATTTGTGAAACTCCTCCTCCTGTCTATGGTAGGATTCATCTCACCTGCCTTTAGACGCTACTCAGTGAAAGCTGGTACCTCGGCTTCTCCCTTTCAAGACAGGGAAAAAAAAGCTATGCCCACAGTGTGAGTCATCTGATTTATTTTAGA
Source organism: Psittacus erithacus (assembly GCA_009867235.2). NCBI lineage: Eukaryota > Metazoa > Chordata > Aves > Psittaciformes > Psittacidae > Psittacus > Psittacus erithacus. Next base: position 4,700 of record WYDI02025756.1, on the reverse strand, counting down.
CAACTATATTGGGATGAGATGAACAGCCCCAAAATTGCCAATTTCTCTCCATTAAGGAGACCGGGAGCCCATGCTCTCTGGTATAAACATTAGGTATCAACATGAGGGATATCTGTGCTTGGGCAGAGCATCTCTATCCTCACACCTCACTGCCAGTGAGAGAGATGCCTGCCTGGTGAAATTCTCCTCCATCGTGAAGGTACTGGGTAGCGCAAAGGTTGCGCAGCTACAGCCTTATTTAACTTCAGGGTGTGAAAGTGCAACCTGGTTATATACCATGGAGTCCTTGCAGACTTCTAAAGCTGATGTTCATTTCCAAACTCGGGCTGAAGCTTACCTGCGTTGTCCTCAAAGGTCTATTTTGTTGTTTCTGGTTTGCATACATGAGTTTTAAACCATTATTTAAAGCTGTGCTTGTCTCACTTTACAGTTCTGGGGCTCCTGCTGCGCACACTGGATTTTGAGAAGATCCTTTCTGCCCGTTGCTGATCCTGCACTGAGAAATACATTGACTTGGCTGAGAATTTATAATGAAAGTATCCGATGTTCAAAGCTTCTGAAGACTCATGAGTGACAGTCAGACACACCTGGCTGAAGCTGGAAATGGTGCAGTTTATTTGTTGCTTGCAGGTGCCTGTCACAACATGCCAGGTTTGTTTCCTGCTCCCTGGTTAGCTTTTATGTGTCTGACAATGAAAAATCACGCTGAAGGAAGGGGAAATTTGCATCGCAAAGATGCATCGCTGTGCTCAGCTTCCCGCTCTCATGATGCAGTCAATAGCTTTATCATTTCAGCATCGCAACGCGTACGATGTACAAAAAGACACTCTCAAGCCCAGGTGAGCAGGTCCTTATTCCTTGCTGAGAATGGGAAACAGTGGGAAAGAAACACAGAGTCTGCAGGATATGGCTGATAAAATACCCTAAACCAAGACAGACGTCCACTGGCTGTTCATTTATACAATACTAACTGAGCCTCACATCTTAATCACTCCAGTTGACTTTACATGGAGTTCCTGAGAGGAAATCGTGGCTCTGGGGCTCTGCACAGAGGAGTTTGTTTGGGGAGCAAGGCTTTGGTTTAATTGTATTTCAAAGAACAGGTACTTGAATGCTCCAGCCATGATCAACAGCAGCAGCTGAGGAGCTATGGCTTCTTGTGCTAGCAGAGCACAAATTAAGGCAAAGTCAAACCATTACAGACCTCTTGTTGACGGTCCATGTGCAGCATAGTCATGTAGCTCATGAGACCATAACACGCACAAAGACCTGGACATAGCTGATCTGTTTGCTAATAGAATGAACCAATTTAGCAGTAAACAAAGGGTTTTCTAAAAGTGGACAAATGCTTTGGACTTCATTAGATTGGAGCAAGCTTTTCTCTGCCTTGTGGTGCGCAGCATCCATCTGCCAAAACATGTTTCTGTGGTGCTTCTTGACTGATTCCACTCCTGATAAGAAATCCCTCCCCATAATTCCCTTGCCAACAAAATAACAACACACGGAAAAAAAATTAAATCAGTGTAGACAGAAGCATAGCTGCTGGGTGCCTTCAAAGCCTGCCCTGGGATTGAGCCTGTCCTGGCTATAGCCTGCAGCAGCAGCTCTGGGCCAGGGAGGTGGGGCCAGTCCTTCCCAGGTACTTTGGTAAAGGCAGACTATATAAATAGTGAGGGGAAAGTGAATTAGGAGAGAAGGAAGCAAAGGAAAAACGAGTGTGGGTTGGTTTTTTTTAACCTCACTAAGACTGATTTACAGCTGTCTAAGGAAGCAGAGCTGTGCCCTGAGGAGCTGTGGGTCTGGAAGGAGAACAAACAAGTGACATTCAGTCTTGCCCACACTGGGCCACCCAAGAGGCTGCAGGCTTTTAGGTAATTATCTATAACTTTTTATCTATAACATATAGGGAGTTATAGTTAGTTATATGGCAATTTTATGGGTTACACATAATATATAGGTCATAAAAATGCCACCCAGCCTCTGAGAAGGTACCTGAGGAGGCCACTGCAGTGCAGGTTCACGTACATAGCCATTGACTGAGGGAGTATTTTCCTATAAGTGTGAGTCCCAGGAGACTCAGCCGATGACAAATATTTCTCCATGATTGATGTCTCACTGGATTTTTGGCAGACACTTCTGAGAGGGAAAAAAAGAGTGGATGTTTCATTCAGGAAGCTCCTTGTGAAGTACAGTTCCTTCAGACTGCAGATCAGATTGCTCCGGACAGCTGAGAGATATGCCTTGAAAACACAACTGATTTTGATGTCCAGGAAGGTACTAACACTTGCCCAGATGATGCTGGCACAAAGACTCATGGAATAGTCAGGATTGGAAAGGACCTTAAGATCATGTAGTTCCAACACCCCTGCCATGGGCAGGGACACCTCACACTAAACCATGTCACCCAAGGCTCTGACCAACCTGGCCTTGGACACCAACAGGGATGGAGCATTCACAGCTTCCCTGGGCAACCCATTCCAGTGCCTCACCACCCTCACCGTAAAGAACTTCTTCCTTATATCCAATCTAAACTTCCCCTGTTTAAGTTTGAATCCGTTGCCCCTTGTCCTGTCACTATGACTTCCACCTTTTCTCTGGAGGAGAAGATAGCAATGCCAGCAGTAAATGTAATCCATACAGCTAAATATGTTTTTCCAATTCTGCAAAAAAAATATGGTAGGGATCTGCTGTCATTTCTGTCTCCCACAGAATAAAAAAAAGAGGGTGGTATGGGAGAAGAGGGTATCTCTTGGAAGTTTTGCACAGCTTACTGGGACATATCCTCTCTTTCCAGAAACAGCAGAGTGAGCACTTGCAGTCAGGACGACAAATTAGGCTCTTCTCAGGCCAACAGAAGTACAAACCAAACAAGCTTTACCTGCAAGGATTAGGGGTCAAATGTTTCCCAGAATAGCAGTTCCAGGGCAATCACTGTGATTTTTCTAAGGTTAAGTGTCTGGATTGATTCTTTTAAAAGACTGATATTGATTGATCTGTGAATGTGTACATTCCTGACAAAGGTAACCAACTGCTCACTGCACTACGGATGAGATTCATTAGTTAATAATACCCACCATTGCTATAATCTATCTCACACAAATTCTGGAAACATAAGGCTTTTCTCCTGCTGGATATGATTATCTTGCTTTCATTGCTAAGCTTGTAAGTGACTCTCATGTGTCCAATTAAGTTCTCATTTACCTCTCTTTAGTTCCTCTTCCACCTTTTTCAAAAGGAGTTAGGTGTTTCCTACTGAGATTACTAATATAGCAAATGGAGACCTAATCAAACTCTGTGTAACAGTCTCCTTTTAAATCTACAACACCATTGCCCTGAGGTAGCTCAAGAAATGAGGTTTTTATCAAAAAGCCACACTGAAGGCTCCAGGGTCATCATTATCTTTTCAGGCCTGAAAACTAGTCTCTGCCTTTATTTCCTTTCCTGGGTGACAGTTCTGAAGGGCTGACATTAATCACCAACAATCTCATGATGGCATGTAATTGCATATATAGAAAAATATTCATCCCGAGGGCAGCTGTCAGTGCTAGAACACTTCATATCAATCCAATTAAGTCCTAGCATGGAGATAATTGTTTGTCACTCAGTCCAAGGAAAAGAATGACACTAATGCTATGTCCCACAGGTGACCTTTACGTCACCTGGCCATCATCAGCTAATAAGGGATCTAAGCATATCTGATGTCAAACACATAGTTTCAATCTACTGCTCTAAACATGAAGTCTTATGTGATAGTAAGAATGAAACCTTTTTTATCTTTTCCCAGATTTAGATTTTCTGGATGATTCTGCTGATATTAGCAATGAATAATAAAAGTTTAATTCCAGCAATACAGAAGTAAGCAGTTGGAAATGACAAAAAATGACATGGATTGCTATGTGAAAAAAAGAGACTGAAAGAAATAGTGTGAAAATATAGGAAATCTTGCAAAGGCTGACACAAGTTCCTGACCCTTTTTTTCTATGAAAATTTAGACAAAAATGTGTATTATACATAGAAGGGGGAAAAAAACCTACAGGCAACATGGTCTAGTGTGAGGTGTCCCTGTTGATGACAGGGGTTTGGAACTAGATGATCTTTACATCCTTACCAACCCAAACTATTCTACAATTCTATATATCTGTGAGGTGGGAAGAGTAGAGTTGCTTTCAGCTCAAGGGAATGAAGAAGTGACAAAATCTATTGCTCTTTTCCTCTATATAAATTCATTTGATCATCTGCTTATATGTGTTCATTTAATTAGTAAAGTCCTGACATCCATGATTGGTGCATGTGGAAATGAAGCTCCACCATTGTGTGCATGCAAGAAGTAATTTACATGACATTGTCTTTAGTGCTGTAACAAGTTAGTTTTCAGCATCCTTGTGCTATAATTATAGGTTCTTTAATTAGGAAAGAATACTGCAACTAGTGCCTTTGCAGACATCATTACTGCTGCATTACCCATGCACTTCTCTTGCTTCAACAGTTTTGAATTAAGTATAGCCCACATTGAAGGTTCCTCTTCTAAATTTTTTCATTCTCCATTATCTAGATTAATGCTATGACCTAGATGATATCTCTCTCATTTTTCCCCTCAAGATCACATTATCTAGTTGTCCTGGATTCAGCAGCAGCAGTCATTTTTCTCCTTCTTAGTAGCTGGTGCAGTGCTGTGTTTTTGACTTTCAGCCTGGGAACAG
>WYDI02025755.1:0-10490 GCA_009867235.2 Psittacus erithacus | reverse complement strand
TGGGCACCCTGTGCCAGCGCCTCAGCACCCTCACAGGGAAGAGCTTCTGCCTAAGAGCTCATCTCAATCTCCCTTCTTTCAGCTCACAGTACCCTCAACCAACATAGGGATTCCTTCCAAAATCAGCACAGCACCTACATGACACGAACACGCTCAGAAGCCTTCATTCATTCTTCTTTTGCCTTTTCTAGGGGTATTTTGACTGTCCTAGGATCTGAGCGAGGCACCTGAAGCTGAAGAAAGGCAGCACCTTGCTCACAGGTTGACACCCTGCCAGCAACCATAACAAACCCTGAAATTGGTATTTTCACCCTCATTTGGATGATCAGGTGTAAATATAAATTTTAATTATTTCCATAATTAAGTCAGTAATTTGCTGCCCATCAGCAATGTTTGACAATAGTTTGGTACCATCTGTTTCCTAATTGAACTTCATCTCTAAAAGATGTTACAAAAATATCTACAAAATAATAATGAGAAACACAAAACAATCCCCCTCTTTTCCCCCCATAATCATTGCTATTTTCAGCCATTTCCTAGGGAAAAAAAAAAAAGGCTGGGGTTCAGATGTGCCAAAGTCTCATTGATAGATCAGCAATGAAACAATATCAAGTGCTTAGGAGTGTTGAAGCTAGCAAGGTGCATGGGGAGGACCTGACTGCAGGGATACAGGTGGGAACAACAACAGAAATCAAGCCTGAATGTGTCACAAGACCCCTGTAAGTGATGCCCAGAGATTTGTGATGTCCCCCTCACTTTCAGTCCCATCACAGATGTAATAAGGCTCCAATATCACGTGTGTCAAAAGAACAAAAGCGCAACAAGTGCCACAGGCCTACAAAGGTAACATAAAACAATAAGAAAATGTTTGGACATAAGAACTACATCTGTATGCAGACTTTCCTTCTGTGTAAGAGAACAAATAGCATTTTAAAGGCAAATCATGGGTTTAGAGGCTTAGTTCACTGCCCAGCAGCATTTGGGCTTTTAGATACCTGAAGCAAAACCGTTTTGGTCTGTGAAAGTAAGCTGGAAGATTCAAGTAGCAAGCAGCATCAGGAAACTTGCCTGTACTCTCAATGCAGGGATGAATTGTGCAGACTGGCTCTTATTCTCTTTGGGTAAATCAGTTGCTTGGTTTGTTTTGAACACAGACTTTTTAGGATCCTTTTCTCATCTTGACCATGTTCATAATTCCTGTAACTGAGCACTGAGCTGAAAACCATCAGAGCATGTCCACTTCTGTAAAACGAATCAGTTTATCAAGCTTCAGGAAAGATGCAGCTCAGGTCTGGTGCATGTCTTAAAGATCTGGACTGGTAGTTACTTTATCCCTTGCCTAGTAGGAACATAACCTTGCTGATTGAGTTGTCAAAAGCAAGGATCATCTGGTGGCTCCCAACAGACCTCTATAAAATTGGTGTACTCAAATCAATTGGCTTTGCTGGAATTGAAAGAACTAGCTGTCAACCACATATGGTGCCCATTTGTGCATGTGGACGCACTCCAGACATGGCACTAGTGCTGTTAAAGCCAGAGCTCCTTCTCATAGATGGAGCAAGATTTCCATGGGAAAGACTTGCTGCTTTTTCTTTGACCACTCTTAAGATATAAATGGGAAGATGAGAGATGCAGTTTCATGATGAAAGCTGAAGGAAAGCATAAAATCCCGTGTGTGTGCATGCAATGACAGTTATGTGCAACTTCTGCCTCTATATTCCAACTGCGCTTTAATTATGATGGACCACAGAAAAGATCAATATTTTTCTCTCATGTCACAAAAAAGCCACCATGCTCAAAGAACCACTGAAATTGAGTAGCTAATGAGTTCGAAAGGAAAGGCATGTCACCACCTCCATAGTCACATTAACTTTCCAATTTCTTCTCTTTTAATCTTCCCTTTCAATTGCGCATGAAGAAATCTGTTCAATTTAGTCTCAGCCTAAAGGGCTTTTGGGTTTTTTGTTTGTTATTTAATTTTCAGCAGATCTTCCTTTAATTTATTTGAGTTTGGAAACAAATGTACTTTCCTCATATGTTCTGATCAGTCATTTCATGCCTTGATCTCTCAAAAGGAGATCAGGATGGACTTGCTGAACTGCCTGATTTTGTAGAGGTAAGTTGTGACATAAAAATTAAGCTGAGCTTGAGGAAAATTGGATGAGTGGTTGTAAAATTAATAACACCTGAACCAGGAAACGGAGTTTACAAATGATGGCATTTTCTGCCAGTTTGAATACTTTAATGTATGTTCATAAAGCAATTCCCTTAATGTAGACTGGCAAAATAATTCTTTCAGTTTATAATTTTACTATTAGTTAAACTCTATTCCATCAAATATATTTAATTCCAAATAAAATCTATCAAGTGAGCCAAGTTTGATTTTTTTTTCCCCTAACCTTGAATCCTTCTGAACTGTAGATTCTGCCAAAAAACTGTAAGGTTTTTTAATATAATTTAAGAAGCTTAAGATACTGTAAGCCCTTAGAGCAGTTTAAGAAGCTTACTGTAAACCCCCTAAAACTGCAGAGCACTTTAAGCAGTTACAGCACCCCTAAGATCCATACTCACCCAGAGTAAAGTGGCACAAGCACCCCCAGTTTCAAAAGAGCTTTCGCACTTTTCTTCTAAGCATCTGTCCCTAAATCTTTTGAAGCCTTAAGCCTCTTTGGGCCCTGTGTGCACAAGGCAAACTGGCACTTCAGCAAGCCCTTGTCAAAACAGTCTGAGCCACCACTGCTTGTACACAATCTTGAGGCTAAGCACAACATACATTATAGGTGTTTTACAAGCATTCAAACTAGATCAATTGCTTAATGTCAGAGGTGTCAAAACTGGCACAATTCATAGAGCTGCTCCTCAAAAGAAGGCACTAAAAGTTGCACAGTGTTTTGGGGGTGTGCGAGTCTCCAACAGGAGACTTGCTATGGTTCCATGCACCAAAACGTATTGTAGAAGACATAAGTTAGTTTCTGCAGCCTGACTCTTCTGTTAAGGGAACAATATAGTAGAAAATGTGCTCAGCTTGGAAGTGGCTTGAGAGAAAAATTCTGGCATCTTCTCCTTCCCTCAGTACCACTCTTCCCCACATTGGCATATGGACGCACGACACTGTGATGCACCAAGTTACTCCTGGGGCTTGTGAGTACAGAGGGGTTTTGCTTAGCTCACTGTGACCATTTGCAGACCTTAGCATGCAGCTCCCAGAAGAGATACTCAGCTCATCCTACATGTAGTTAATGGTATTAGTAGATGTCTGCAAAGAAATAATGGACTTTAGTGTGCCCATAGCACATGCATCCTCCTCGAGCTTTGATCTGATAGTTGCATCTCCTCATAGGCCAAGCAAAATATTTGATTCAGTCTTGCTGAAGTTCAGTCTGAGACTTAGTTATGGATTTAGACTTTGTCACTGAAATTCATCTCTATTCCAAAATGGGAATTTAGACCCTAGGAAGCACCGATTCAGCTATCCAAGTCATACCTGGATCTGAAATGCACTAATGAGGACAGCTAAGACGTGGTACCTAAAAGAACTCATCCATGCAGGACTCCCAGGCTTTCCAGTCCTTGATTTAAACTGCTTTTAATCAAGGAAAATGATCGTGAAGCAACAATTGGCCAGGGAGTAAATCATCTCGTATATGGTCAGAGCTAAGGAGAGAAAATCTTTCCTGTTCTTCCGGAGAAAACCATAATGGGAGCCAGCAACGAGCATCACCACATGCATGCCCAGAGGCTGGATGCCAATTCAATTTCAGTCAAAACCTACAGCCATTGGAATGACGAATCTTTCCTTAGCACTCTCATTAAATCCTAATCTCAATCTTATTCATCATTATTAAGCCTCGAAATTGGGCTGAATATTTAAATGAAGTGAAATGAAAAGACAGAGAGGTGTTGGGAGTGTGTGAAGTGGGAGGAAGAGAAAGATTTAAAGAGACAACTTGAATTCACTTCATGAGTTGAAGAGTAATCCATCTAGATTCAAGAACTGATACAGGTAAAGATTTTTAGTCATAGCTAAAAAAGGAGAGGGGAAGGGTAGAAGAGAGAGAAAAAGAAGCAGAAATTTCCTGTTTGAATCTGGACTTGTAATATTAGTCTTTCAAAGACTTCTTAGCAAAAGTAACAGGGACATGAGGAGGAGGGTTTGTAGAACAGACACTAAGGGCATTGAAAAGAGAAGATAAGTTGAAGGATCAAACATACCAAGGTGGTTTAAGGGATATTGAAATATGATTTCTTTCAGGTGTCTGTTTAGTCCAGGCTAAATATGATGATATGGTCTGTATCAGCTTGGTCTATGGCAACAATCTCCTGTCGACTTCCTCACACCACAGGGGAGTGTGAAATGCATTTAGAAGTCACACCCAGGATGTTATTCCTGATTTATCCATACTTTTTGCAGGAAACTCAGCACCTACATGGAATACCTTCCCAACAAAATATTATAGGTTTGGAAACACTGGAACAAAACAGGAGTTTGGTTTCATCTGCTTAACTGTGGAACCAGACCTTGAGACTGACTTTCTCCAAGGGGAACCAGGTTATGGTCTCAGCTTCTTCAGCCCTCTGTGACACTCAGGATCAATTCAGTGCCAATCCCACCTTCAGACAGTTTTGTTGATGTAAGGGACATCACAGTCTGCCTCCTGAGGAATAGATCTTTTTTTTTGCATTTCAAATAAATATTCAGATTTGAAGCATCTCATGAAGCAGGGTGACCCACACCATCTGCTCCTTCTGACAGTACTTGGGAAGCCTGCAGATCTGCTTCTCAAATCATATTGCATATATTTAATACTTTTTTTCTCATTGTTCCTTTTTTCTTCAGATGGGACCAAAGCAGAGGAATAATTCCCGCTTCTTTCTCACAGTTCCTTCCTCCCCCAAATAATTCATCCAGCTCATTGAAGATTTGTGCGCAGCCACAATCTGTATCCCCAAATGCTAAAACAATCTATTTAACCTTTACACCAGCTAATGCATACATTAGAACAAGGACCTATATATGAACATAAAAACGTGAGAAATTGAAACTCACTGACATAAAATCAAAGAGCTTGGCCATAAAAGTTGTCACTTATGTGATTATCTTGCCAATGTCTCCACATTGCTAAACTAAATCAAACTGCAATTTTTCCCACATGTATTGCATTTAATGGAGTCCATTAATGGCAGCGATTCCTTATAGATCTCCATGTAATGGAAGAATGGTTCCTCGTGCCATAACACTGTGGAAGCTAAACCCCACACACACATACTGCTGTATATCTTATGAGCTTGACCTTATCCAACTCGCTGCATGAGGCAACACAGAGCGCTGCTTTTACTAAGACAATCCTTCAGGAAGATGGAAAGGCACTTCAAGGAGCACGCTGCTGCCAGAGGCTGGATCAAACCATACCCAAAGACTGCATTCTCCAGCTTCCTCCTCTCACTGAGTCAGACACTATGTGCTGCTAAGCTGGAGTTGTATTTGTGCAGCCTCTCAGCTGCTGGAGTTTGTTTCCCAGCTTTTTGTTCTCTCTTTTGTCCAGCAGAATGGCTTCACTTCTGGACTAAGGATTATCCTGCTGACAAAAAGCCCTACAACAAACTCCTTTAATCCTTAGATGTCAACAAGTGGAAACAAGTGTCTCCTTGGGACAGTGGGAGTGGGAAAAAAAGGGATAAGAAACAGATTAAAACCATGTATCTTCTATCATTTTCAGAAGCAAGCAAGGTTTCAGGGGCTGGGAGGGAATAAAGACTGGAAGTGTGGGAGAAGCAATTTTAATGTTGGGAATTTCTAAACAACTACTTCGTGGCAAATTCAAAATTGCATCCATTCCTTCTCTGCATCGCAAATGATCATCAGTTTTGAGCTCACAACCAAAAAAAGTCCCCATAAACAGAAATTCCTCTCCCAGAAGCTGACAGAGATTTACTTCCCTGAAGCCAATGTTCATGTAATTATTTGCTTTTAAAATACTTTCAACAAAATAAACCCCCCCAAAGAACCAACTGGTTTTAGCCTGGATTTCTCACCAGATTGCAATGTATTACATCATATGACCCAGAGGCGCTGACTCAGCAGGATTGCACAGCAATAGATGCTTCTATTGGCACAGCTTACACGAGCAGCAAGAAAAGGCTAGTTGGGTCCCTGAAAACCTCTATGCTTTTCCAGGTTAATTTTTAATCTTTAATAAAATTATTAGTCATTTCTAATAGAGATGCCACCTATTCTATGCCATTTATCTCTACTTCTTATTACTGGAGAAGAAAAGCCGATGTGTTATTTCTATTCTGAAGTTTGGTATGTGGATAAGAGCTACTTGCCCAGGAGCTGTGTTTTATATTTGTCCAGCAATATGATACTCTGCCACAACATTATTTGCCATACTGAAGAGATCTATCCCACTCCAGCCCTACAGTCCTTCCTGTGGCCACTGGTATTTGGGAGTGCAGAAAACCTCACCATTTTTGTAATGTTAGTAGGAGTTCGATACTCATTTTTCTGCAGTATCCCTCTATATCATCTAGCCACCTCCTGGGAAAACCAAGTGCAAAAACTTCATCTGTCCTAGTTTTCTAGAATGAGCCCACTTCCATCCTCCCACTGCACCCCACATATCCCTGCAGAACAGAGAAGCAGCAGCTATAGCCCAAAGGTGCAACAAAGGAAATGCAAATGTTTTCCACTTTTAGACTATTGAAACCGAGAATACATGATTTTTTCCACATCCTTTGAGGCCTTTTTGGTGGAAGCATGGAGAGGCAATTTGAGGATACAGGGTGACAGGACTCCTTGCACAGAAGATGTAATCAATGGATGAGGTCCCAAGGGCAGTGAGGAGAAGGGGCAGGTGCTTACAGACACAGGCAGTCCTATGTGTTTTGTGAGAGAGGTGGCCCTTCAGCACAGGGAATGCAGTTTATCTACATCCTGAAAGGCACCACGTAATTTTATGGTGTCATAAAAAGGATTATTATACTAATAGGAGTTAATAATTCTGAAAGCTTCATGACCTCTTTGGTCATCTTGGCTCAGCTTCAGCCTGAGTGATTCTTTATTAATTTCTTTCTTTTACTTGTGTTGGCAATAACCATTAAACATCAGAGGCCAAATCCTCAGCTGGTGTAACTGACTCCATCCAAACCAGCCGAGCTCTGCCTGTGTGTACAGAGAGGTGAATCCAATGGACTTCGGTGATATTTTGCAGGCTTGAAGAAATAGAAAACTCTGACGTGATTTACTCTACCCTGGGATCTCAGACTGCATTGGCCTACTTTTTGTCCTCTGCAGTGCCTTTTGAACCACCCTTGGGTGTAAATGGGCTTCTGAGCTGAGCTATCTAGAATAATCATCTTAAGGAAACAAATATCTGCACACACTGGCTGGAACAGTGAAAAACAGATGCAGTTTAGCTGTTGAGTGCCTGAGTCCTCATGTGTTCTACTATCAGAGGCCACACTTGGCAACAGGAATGTTAAAACCACCTGAGCTCCACAGTATAATGATCTTAACTGCCTCATATTGCTTAGTGATCAGACATACGCCTGATGAGAGGTTACTCTCAGTTTCTGTGTGCCAGTGTACAGACAGAGCAGCAACTGGCTTAAAACTCTTCCTACCATCCAATGCATCTCTCCACTGCACTTAAACCAGTGCATTCACTCTAGTGCAGCTCTCTACAGCAGGCCCCCCAAAAAGGCATCTTCATTTCTGATGACAGCAGCTACCCTATTCCCTCTTGTTCTCAGTTTCTGAGCTGAAAACAATAAATTGGGTATTAGGCTTTCTGTTCTAAGAAGGAGGTTTGCACTGAAGTGCTCAGAGGTGGCTCTCAAGCAGGGAGAGATCTGGCATTATGAGTGAGAACCATGCTTGGTATGCAATTACTCTCACTGCAGGAGATGCTGGATTCTCTGTTTCAGCATCTTCTCTGTGCATATTATGATGTTTAAACCAATATATTCGACTACATACATACATGCACATAAAATATATAAAAGCAACACTGAGGAATTGTTTGTTCACAGCACAGACCTGAGAAGATTAAATCTGTTCCAACACCCAGGAAGCAGCTTGACTTCCATGATGTTACTCCCTGAATGTGCTAATATAAAATCAGGATCAGGTACCATGCCTCTCTGCAAAAACCCTCCGAAGGAATACTGATATCAGTGCCATGTGCTGCCACAACCTAATCAGCATTACCTCTTAGCATGAAGCATCAGGGCTCAAAATAGCCCACTCCAGTGTCTTTTGATTGCAAAGTGTTTCAAGAGAGAGGAACTGTGTGCAGAAGCCTAATAAAACTAAGACCCATGCTGCATTTGCATTCTCCACTGAGTTTGCCTGCATTTCACCTATGTTGCAGCAATCCCCAAGGCGCAGAGCTGGGATTGACAGGCCTTGAGCATTTTACCAGCATCACCATCATCCTGTCTCCACACCCCAGAGGCAGAGGCTGATAGGGCTGGGGAAGGGATGCAGTAAATCAGGGCACAGCTCAAAATTCCCTGGGTTGAGGCCAAAGAAGCAGCATGGAGGACAAAGCTAATATTGGCCCAGATTTCAGCAGCTACAAGTTATATTGGAAAACAAAAGAGGAAGAACTAAATGGGGTGGGAGTTCCTGCTCCTGAATGGAGCAGCACAGAAGCTGCATCTCTGTCCCCCCTCTCCCTTTTCTCTTTCCTCTGTGGCCTGCACAAGCAATTGTGTATACATGTATTTCTGGCACAAATCAGTGTCCTGTGATTCTTGGTTAATTATAATAATGGGTTTCAGAAAGCCTGCAAATGGTTCTGGGAATTATAATAAAGGCTTAGGACAGACGGTTTGTTTATATGGCTGGTAGTGTTTGTTGCATATTAAACCAAGTTTAGCAGAATTGCTGGTGTTGTAAGAAATCGCAATATACACAATTAAATGCAAACTAGTAGAAAACCACCTCTCTTCTTGGGACACATTGTCATCTCCACCCTATGAGCAGGGATTAAAACAGATGCAGATGGCTAGTTCTGTTGTGATGCTCTTCCCTTGCATTTGACTTGTCTGAATTTCCACTCCTACAATCTTCTCTTAATTTTACCATGAGAAAAATATATGTATTCAATCCTTTCTCCATGTTCTACTCATCTTTCTTTATGATTATCCTTGCTTAAATCATCCAGCCGTGCAAAAGCTCCACTGAGTCACGCAGTTCCCATTACAACCAAAGCAGAATTATTCCCAAAAAACACCTTTTTCCTGTGATTTTTTTCTCCCTCAGGAGTCTTAATTTCTGTTCAGTCACATGATTTCCACATTTTCCCTTGTGAAAATACATTATAGTTTAATAGTTGTCTGTTGATTGTGGCCTAAGCCCTGCCAAGGTTCACCTGCCCCAAAACTGGCTCCAAGTAACTGCTGATGTATATGAGTCTAGAGAAGTGCTCTGTTTGTAAGCATGGAGCCCATAGAGGCTGGATGGAAACAGGGGTCCTCAGAGATGATGCAAAGAAATAAGTGATTTTGTACAAACCTGTATGAATTCTCTTCTCTTTGTTCATAGTTATGGCAAATAGACTCAAACCCACAAAAGGGACTGCTGGAGTATGCAGGATTTCATGCCTGACTGAGCAAGAGGAATCGAGGTTGTGCTCAGGCCCAAAGTGAGCCTTCTGCAGCTGAACCTGCCAGGCTGAGATAGGACTGAGTGTGGAACCAAGCACCAGAGCTGGGGCTCAGTGGGGACCCTGCAATCAATGGGCTTACCCTGGGCTGACTCACCTCTGATCCCCATAAGACAGTTTCTGCATGCCCCAGAGGAGCAGCTTTTCTCTTTTGAGGGGGGAAAGAGAGTTAAAAATTAAGCTAATAATAAACAAACGCTATGCATCTTCCTCCTGGCTGTGTTTTCCCGGGCTGCATCTCAATGCCTCTCCAGCCTAGGGCCAGCTGCTGTCAGATCCCTCCTAGAGAGAACCAGCCACAGACACCACAGTCTTCCCAGCCCTTGCAAGACTGCATGTTGATCATGTTCCATTCCTTTGTTAACACAATTGCCTTCACCTTTACATAAATCAGATTTAGAGAACACATTGTGTCTCAGAAGCCTTGGGACACCTCGAGGCCTCTCAGTTCAATGGAGCTCATTATGGAAATCAGCTAAATGCTGAGCAGAGAGATAAGTGCTAACTGTTTACCAAACCCCTCCACCAGAGATATACAGCAAGAGCTAATGGGAGTTCATTTGCAGCCTTACTCAGTCATTCAACCCTCTTTATCTGCTCCTCGGACTAATCTACTGGGGGAGGTAGGCAAGTTTGTATGAAAAATCTTTCAGTGCAGCTCCTGTTGTATGTGCCGGGTGGGGAGAAGGGGCAAGAAAGAGCTGGGGTGATGCCGCAAGGAAGCCAAAATTCAACAGCTGTTTCATGGTGTTGTGGTTTAAGCTTAGTCGTAAATTAGACAAAGCATGTAGCCTGCTTGTTTTCCCCCCACAACCTGTC